>JAWPHD010015290.1:0-56119 GCA_037043455.1 Cyrtodaria siliqua | reverse complement strand
GAGAGATTTATTTTTTCATTTTCAACTTTTTAGGATGTTTTTTTTCCAAGTTACTCCCGGGAGTAAGGGAGTATGCCACGCTACGCCCCTGGAACTTGTACGTAGTAAACTAATGACACATCGCGAGATTAAAAGAATCAAGACTACTGTGTGACACTTTACACGACCATAATAATGTCATAATTTACAAATATTATTGCTTAACATTTCATATGATTCTCATATGATTATCATATGAACTAAATTGCATATGATATTCATATGCTAATTGTTCCATATGATTGTCATATACCTTTCATATGATTTTCATATGAAATGTTTCATATGAGAATCATATGAAACAAGTTTTATATGATTCTCATATGTTTTTTATATGAATTTCATATTAATATCCTTTCATATGAGTTTCATATGTGGCAAGTTTGCCTATGTATATGTTTATTTGAAGATGAGTTATTACCCTTTGTTATTTTATACTTATTAATATTGTCGGGTGCATAGCTTAAAACACTACTAATGGGACTGGAATGAAACTTCACACAATGATAGCTCGGGCAATGAGAGGAAGTGCAGAGTGCAACAGTAACAATAACTCTATCAGATTGAAATTAGAGTTACTGCCTTTTGTAGTGTTATACTTACATTTTGTGTTCATTTTACTTTGTGCTTTATGTGCACTAATAAAACTTCCTTTAAATAAAGCACCCATAATGGGTTCTAAAGCTACATTGGTAAAACATTGCGGTGGGGAATATGGCTGTCTCTCAGACAGCTTCTTGTTCAATTGGTGACCCTGATGACTTTAGCGCCGCCCCATGGGTTACATAGGGTAAAACTTGAAAAGTCTTCTTCTGTAATCCCAAAAGGCACAGGGATATCATATATTTCATGTAGCATCAGCTTATTGTCCTCTAACAAGTTTATCTCAAATGGTGACCCTGTGATCAAATCTTGCCCCATCTCAGGAGTCACAGTTTTACACAGAGCTGTATTGCAACTAAAGTCTTCTCTATAACTTTAAGAGCTAGAGATTTAATAGTACGTATTTACCATAAGCTTATAGTCCTCTACCAGGTCATTTTCCAAGTTTCCTGACGTTAAATTTGGCCCCACCCCAGGGGTCACATGTTTTACATAGACTTGTATAGAGAAACAAATAAAATATCTCTGAGACCACACGGTATAGAGCTCTCATATATTGCATGTAGCATAAGATTATGATCCTGTACCAAATTTGTTCAAATTGTGACCCTTGAGTAGATTTATTTAATAATGATATAGGAAACTCTTTAAAAACTCTTCTCTGACACTACATGAGCTAGAGGTCTAATAGCTTGCATGAAACATAAGTTAATGGTCCTCTATCAAGTTTGTTCAAATCGTGACCATTTTACATAGACTTGTATAGGGAACACCCTTAAACTATTTTCTTCTCTGAAACCACAGTTATACACTTACTGAGCATGAACATATGGATACAACCATCCAACCAGCATAGGCCCCATGGTCCGTCCCCACCACTGACGACCTAACCCTTGGTTCATAACTTTGAAACCGTTGAGATTCCCAACATATAATCATATATATATATATTTAATGGGCATGAACAGACGGATATAACCATCCAACCAGCATCGTGACCGGGGTCCGTCTACAGCCCTGGGGAAATAGCCCCTGGGTCGTTACTTGGAAACCGTTGAGATCCCCACCCTAAAACCATATATATACCATATACCATATAGGCCTACATACGATATATATATACACTTAACTGGGCATGAACAGATGGATACAACCATCTATCCAGCATTTACACCGGGGTCCATCCCCACCCCCTGGGTCATAACTTAGCATAACCATTGAGATCCCCACCCTATAATCTTATATACACTTACTGAGCCTAAACACTTTAAGGTAGATGCGGGAATTTGTGATGTTGCACCATCGACTGCGTGATCTCATTCTGTTATGACATTTTAAGCTTGTTTGACATTTGTTTCATCTTTGCGAAGATCATAAGATGAGCGATTCAGGGCCATGTTGGCCCTCTTGTTTTAGCGTGTCCAAACTTTCTTGTATGACCGTCTCAATTTCATTAAATGGATTTATTAGGGGTAAATGGCCGTTGGGGACAGGATAGGGTGTCAGAAGCTTAATATAGGGGCATTCTGACAGTTGACAGGAATTAAGGAAAATAAACGAGTCAATTGAATTGACCAGGGTTTTGCATGTGTTAATGCGCCATTAACACTTACATAAATGTCATCTGGCGCCAAAAAAAACATACCATTCCAGAAAAAAGTAGTAAGATAAAGAGAATTTTGGAAATCGCCGAACACGACAAATATAAATAAATATATTGCAGCATCGGTTTGATTTAGACTGTTTGTGAACGGTAGTGAAACATGCTAGCTTCCGCTCACTCCGTTTAGCGCCGTGTTGAGCGGAGCACTGTTATTAAAATGGAAATAGTACAAACACGTGAGCCATCATAAGATGGTATACATATGCCGGTGACCAAGGGACCTTCAGTGTATTTTCATTTCAAACAAAAGGGTTTGCCCTAAACGAGTAAAGAATGGGCGTAAAAAACAAAATGGAATTTAGTTGGGAGCCGAGGTAAAAAGTAAACAACCTATCCTAAGGGCAGTTAAACATTAAACATTACTCACATCCTTGCAAGGCTGGAGTAGTGGAACCACATATTCAAAATTAAAGTAAGAAAACAAAGTATTTGAGAATTTACCACATATATCTGTATATAAATGTCGGGCTCAGCAAATCTCTAAAGATCGGAATTTTATTTTCGTCGAGATAAAACCACGCAGAACGAACATATACTGAACCTAACTGAAAATAAAAAAGTGCCCACTTTTCTTTCCTTAATTTTCTGGACAAAACAGGAATAATTAATGATATGTATGAAATAATTATATAAACCATTTGTAGTCCAAACAAAGAATTAGTTGAAACATTTAGTAAACAAGGGAACATCTCCCTTTGTCTTAAAAATGCTTTTGTTCGGCCTAAACAAATCTCTATGAAAATCTCTTACATTTGTCAGAGGCAATATATTTTCTGCGGATACCTTACCCAAAAAATCACCAAAACACAACACAGCTTTTGATTATTCACAATTTACAAATTACCTCCCTTTGAAGTTTTGACATCGTCCAGAACAAATTATTACTTGGCAAACTGAAACTGTTTAATGGAATATTTTGTTCTGAATTAAACATCAAACATTGTTTTATTAAAACTCTGTTTAGGATTTTATACTCGCTTATACGGCGTATGGGTACTTTTTATAGCGCCCGCTGGATCCCGAGGCTTCCCAGTGAACACGGTAAAGAGTTAACAGTAGTATATATACTGAGGATATAAGGACAGTTTCCTCCCTCGCGACAAACAATCAAACAGTTATCAGTTGTCTCCAGGTGCCTCAACAAAGATGCAAACGCCAAATGACGATGGCATACTTTATGCCAGACCACCTCGCAACTATACAAACTGCCTGATTACCCTTCGCTTAGGAAGAACATTACCAAAAACCCCACTATCTATTAATTTTTGTAAATAACTAAAACATTTGCAATTCATTGAGCAAAGTCAGACGGAACCGGGCAGTAGTCTTCATCATCGCTCTGCATATCATGGAATTTACTTATACACCAATGTGTCTTGCCCATTATCTAGTATGTATCGTTTATCATCATAAGCTGACAAACTTTTCTTATTTATTTCATAACTGTTTAGGTTATGATTTTTTGATCTGATTACTTTCATTTTATGGTGAGCTTCCATCGCTGTGAATAAAATGTTTTTATAATCATCGTGTGCTATTTGTTTTTTAACAACACACTTTTTAACACTCTTGCATTTTTTGTACTAACCTCATTATCTAACACATACGAATATAGTTTACTTCGTAGTCCAACAAATTCAACAATAGATATGCCACACATTTCATTTTTCATCTTGCCAATTACCCTTTTATTATCATTAAAATGAAACTTTACTTTTTGGATCATAATCACAATTATCAAAAAGTTCTTTATCTTTGTAAAAATCTGCATAGACATCTTTTGTTTTTATTTCATAACACAAGGAATCGGTATCAGTAAATAATAACTTGGCTTTTTCATCATATTTATTTTTGATGTAGTTGTAATGGAAATCATACATTAAATATTTTGACAAGTCTAAAATACACATACCAACATAACAAGAACGATTCAAAACTAGTCTTTCTTTTATTCTGTTTATAGCAAATACATTTTTATTAAACATTTTACAAGAAATAAATGAAGGTCTTGCTGCATATTTTAAGAGAACCTCCTCGTCGTGAGTTATTTCTTTTTCTTTTTCTTTTTCGTGAACATTAATTCTTTTTCTCAAATTTTCCATAGTTTTACCAAAAACTGAATTGTTCATCAGTTTGAAGAAATCCTTTTTTCAAAAGCATTTTTACAAGCTGTTCTCTTAGCAGTATTACATTCTATGTATGTCTTTAACCACTCCGATTCGTCAAACTGTAGTATTCGATGTATTTTTTTGTCACCTTTAATCCAAGGTTTTTATTCAATTCTAATTTTCTGTAATGCACAACATACTTTTCTTTATTTTTCAATGTCGTGACAAGTTTATTAACATTGCAAGATCCCAATTTAAACATTTGTTTTAATTTTTTACAATAGTCTAACAACCACTCATCTTTTATATTTAAACTTTCTGGGGCAAGAGGATAATCATTATGTGAGTCATGCAGTTTCTTGGGATACTCAATATCGCACTCAACAATGTAATTTGATTTTCCTTTTTCAAACGTATCAACCCATTTGAAGTTAACAGTAGGCAACGGTTGACGCATGGCCAACCCATACAAATTATTAGCATCAAGATATATTATGTACTTGCTTTCTTTTTTCTTGTCATAGTTTTTCATATATTTATTGTTGGCCTGTGAATATCTGATTGCATTATAACTCGTACCGCCTCTTAATCCTTTTTCCACAAACAAATATTGATCAATATCAGTTACTAAATCAAGTTGAATACCAGTCATTTTAAGGCATGCATCCCAGGCTAAACGAGGACTACTGAAGTAAAGGCAAGGATCTAATTTGTAATACTCAATACACATTTTTCTAAAGTTGTCAAAAACGTCTGCACATCAGTCTTAAGATACAGATCATGATATTCTCCCATATTTTTAATCTTAAACGTTTTCCATATTGTTTCATCATGATCATAATCTGCATCTGAAATGTATTCATCATTTAACTGCGAATAAAAGCTATCTTTGCCAGGTAATTTAACATCTTTAATACGTTCAAAACTGTTCATGTAATCATAAGGATAAACACCTTTCCTTTTTATTAATTCTAGTTTGTCGACAAAGTATTCCTGAGAGGTGTATTGAAACGAAGGGATGTTTTTTACTAAATTTTCTAATGACTGAGACATAAACTGGAAACTGTCAATAAACACCAAACTTTGTCCTAACATAAAAGCCATGTACTTTTCCATGTTATTTGGTATAACATTTATGTCTTTTTTAAACTTTCCGATGTGTTGCATTATAAAGTGAGAATTATAACCTCTCAAATTATGAAACACAACAGGTATTGTTTTAGTTAGCTTGAAATTAATATTACATATGTCATGAGCGCTTCCTCTGTACTTTCCAGTTATATGACAATGATCTCTAACTTTTCTAACGGAGTTTTCATATGCTACTGTACGACCTGGGTCATCTTTCAAAGGTAGCGCCGTGGTGTAATGGTTAGCATTGCGGCTTAGTAACCCAGGGATCGCGCGTTCAATCCCAGCCAGGACCGAATTTGGGTTAATTATCGAAATATTTCAAAAGTATTTCCTACCTTACCAGTCCTTCGGATGAGACTTTAAACCTAGGTCTGCTCGCTAAAATGCTTAGTGCAATACAGCGAGGATAAATAAACGCTTATAGGTAGGGTCATCTTTCTTAAGAGTTATTGAAAAAAACCATTACCACAAATATTATATGATTTAGA
Organism: Cyrtodaria siliqua; assembly: GCA_037043455.1. Lineage (NCBI taxonomy): Eukaryota > Metazoa > Mollusca > Bivalvia > Adapedonta > Hiatellidae > Cyrtodaria > Cyrtodaria siliqua. Next base: position 50,084 of record JAWPHD010015290.1, on the reverse strand, counting down.
TTTTTGGAATTTAGCTTCTTCTTCAGACAACACTAACTCTTTCTTAATATGTATATTCATAGTTTTTCTAAATGTGTTACAGCATTTGGTCTCTAAACGTTACAACTGGTTTCGGAATATTGTCTCTAACAAACAACTTTTACCTAACTTAACTGCAATCAGTATGCTTTTGATACGTTTCTGTATATGATTATTTAGGATTGTTTGATGCTGAAGAAATACCTTCGGTTACTGCTTCAAAATCAGCATATATAACATTGTCAAACGGAATGATTAGTTTCCTGTCATAGTTTTTAAACTTAACTTTTTCATTCTTATTTGGCATTTCTTCTGCTTGTTTTCCGTTAAATGAAAAACAAATAGGTTTGTGTTTTTCGAGAACTCTTTCTAATGTAAAACACTGCAGGCATGTTTTACAAAAACATTTTTTATTTGAATGTAATGTTTGATTAAACATCAAGTTGTTAAAGTTTTTTATCCACACATAATGATTTTTTCTAATTAAAAGCATGTCGCAAGAATGTTCTCCTTTATTTTTTGATATGTGCAAAGGGTATATTTGATTATCTTCATATCCAAATATGTTAAAATAAATGTTGTTTTGTTTTTATATTTTTGGGATTTGTTTGACAGTAAAAGGAAATGTTATTCCTTTGTAATTTAGACCTCCGATATGCTTTTTATAATGCGATATTCTATCGGGATGTGTTTTAATAGGAAATTTACAAGCTAAATGGCACCATCTAAAACATTCATTATCTTCATTTTTTATATTTATTAAACCTTTTTTGTGGTGTTGCAGTTCTTTTGATAAATTCAAATAAGAGCTACCTCGCAAAGGCTTGTACTTTATTCGATTGATGTAGTGTGCATCTAATACCTCATTTGCCAACCACTTCCCATCTGAATCCAATTTCCAACTCTATTTGCATTTCCTCACGAGCTTTGTCCAGAGCCTAGATAATATTATTTTCGGTTAATATTGTTGTCGCTTTAGAATTAAAGTAAGATGTTTTGTATGTGGTTGCAGAACCTGGTTCTTTGTCTCCCATCGATGTTTTTTTTAAAAGCATGCTTCACATCAACACTTAATTTAAAGCCGCCCGTTTTTTTCAGTTCCGTTTTAAGAAATTTTATAACGCTTGGTTGTGATTTCTGCAGTTGAGTGAGCGGGTCATTACTGATAACATTTACTTTAAAAACCTTACTATACTGTTTTGGGGAAGTTTCAATTTCTCGGATAGGTTATTTCTTTAAGCCTATAATTATTTTATTTAATTATTTTGAAGTAAAATATTTATTCCCTTAGATTATATTATTTGTATTTATTCATACATAATGATATTAATTCCTTTGTAAAAACTATTAACTCTTTGTCAAGTTTATTCATATCTTCAAAATCAACCATTTGAGTACATGGCATTTGATTTTTTAAATGTTTTTGATTTTCTTTTCTACACGTTCCATTATAATATTACATAAGATATGTTTTTTAAGTCTATATTTAAATATATAATTCTATAGTATAGTATAATGAATTGCAAATATTGTAAAAGAGTATTAGATATTATTGATCCTCCTGGAGAGTGTTCAGATTGCATATTATTTTACATGACTAATAAAAAGAAGCACCGTCAATATTGTGTTGGAACCCAGCTTTGCTACAAGTATACTTACGCATGTATAAATTGTAATGATACTTGTGAAGTTTTCGATAACGAGCCTATTTGCCTTAATTGTGGAGTTCACAATGGTTATAATCTCATTACAGGTTGCAATTACAACCGAAAGAAAACTACTTACCACAGAAAATACCATTTAGATAAATACTTAGTAGAATATGATTTGTCTTCTAAAAATAGACAACGATTTGAAGATTTGTTTTATAAAATTTTAAAGATTTTGGATAAAATAGAAGGTCGAAAAAGATCAATCAAATCTGAATACATTTTTCAGAAAATATTTCAAATATTAAAAATAAAAAAAAAGAAACAAAGCCGATTAAAAACAAAATTTACTAGAAAAAAGTATGATATGATATGGAAACAAGTTGAAAAAGAATTACGACTGGAAACCATGACCGTTTAACTTGAATTTTTTCATATACATTTCCCGAGGTTCTGTAAAGTTATCATTCTTTTGAATCTCTATTTTATTAAAGGTAATCCTAATTATCTCTTCATCATTTTCTAGTCCTATTGTTGTTCGGACATATGATAGAAGTTGTTCAAAACTCCTATGATGTGTTTTTAACAAAGTCTTTTTTTTCTTCTATTCTTGTTTTGCTCGCTAAAACAGCAACTACTGGAGGAACTGCACCAACTACAGCCACAAAAACAGGAATTGCTAGAACAGCACCACAACCAATTATCCCACTGGTAATCTGTAATGTTGTGTTTATAATACCACACAATTTATAACTGCGCCTGTATGCAGCCACGAGTCGCGTCATGTGATCAATTAATTTTTCTATAGTTTTCATGTATAGTTAAAGTTAGACAATAATTTAATCAAGATATTTAGAAAATAGTTGCTCATGTTCTTTGGGTGATATTTTACCTATTTTTAATAATTCATCGATTATGCTAATACCATTATTTATTAACTGTGGACTATTATTTCCTGATTCGAGACTTCCGCATACTAACTCTAGATCATTAATCAAATCATCAGGACTATTGTAATATTCAACATCAACACAACCTCCTAAAATCTTTTTGAACTTTGAAGAACCTTTATGAATTAGTAAATCAGATAACTATGTTAGTTCCTTAAAAGCATTCTGAGACAGCTTTGAATACGTTTTTTCTATTACTGTAACGCTTTGTTTTCAAGTCTATAAAATTATCGTCTACTTTTAGATCTAGCACAACTACTTCTTCTTGTTTGGCAATAAGTTTGTGATGACCAACAAGCTTAGGTAAATCAATTTGTAACATACCGTAATGACCATCTTTGTCGACTTTGTAGGAATTTTTATTTTGTTGCATCCCTTTGCCAGTCTTTTGTATAGTTTCACTATCTGTTCGAATTCGCTCAGGCAACTTCCATATGTAAAAATCCAGAGCTTCCAGGTCATGAGTCAGATTATCACGTTCTTTCGTATGCAGACTTAAAGTATTTCTGAGGTTCTCGAGGTTACCGAGTAATTTTGAATATTTAAGTTTAGTCGCATCGCCTACCTTCACGAACTTCTCTTTTTCTTCGTCGAGGTTGTCTATTTTTGTGTTTAGACCTCTTATCTTGGGAATTTTTTTCTTACGTATCTCTTCAGCCCTTTTAATATATTCATCATAATCAGTATTTCAGTTGGTATTTGCAAATCATACTTATCAAGTACGCCTTGATTCATACCAGCATTCAAGTCAATATCATACACAGGTTTGGATTCCTTAGGCCTCGCAGTTTGTTCTTCTCTCCATTCTTCTTCTATTTCTTTTATTATTTCTTCTTCCTTGGGATTAATTGATGCACGTTTTTCTTTGATTTTTTCAAATCATGCTTCAATGGATTTGGCAGGTTTTGATATAAGCACTCTTTCTGGAGTTTTTCTTAATTTTGGTCCAGACTCTATCTCCCGCCATGAAATCAGTCGGCGGTGCTTGGTCTTTAGGATCTACGGTTGGCATGATAGCTGTTTTTGTTTAAAACGTGTGGTGGTGGTGGTAATAGCGTTGGTGGCGCTGGCGGCGCTGGCGGCGCTGGCGGCGGTGGCGGCGGTGGCGGCGGTGGCGGCGGCAGCGTTGGTCGTGCTATAGCTCCACGCTCAGGCGGGGCAACTAATTGTGGGCATATTGCCAGGAAGAATAGCCAACTGTTGGCGTATTTCTGGAAGGGTAATCAAATGTTCAGCTAGCCGTCTTGTTTGCTCTGTTATTTCGCTAGTTACAGGTTTAAGTGCTTCTGTGTATAAATCACGGCTAGCCCCTTTGTCTAGTCTTTTTCGGATAACTTTATTTTCCTATTCTTCAACAAGCTCACTCGCTTTTCGCTTTTTATCTGCTAATTCTTTCCATTTTAACAAAGACATGTATTATATAAGGTTAGATTAAAATAAGATAAATTAAGATAAGTTAAGACAAGTATTATCCAAGTATTATTATAATGCAAATTCCAAACTATGATATGAAAACAGAAAACGGTAATTTTAAACAGTTGTGGAACTTCATGCCAGACTGTTGTTATTCATTCGATCTTTGGAGATCGCTGAGCCCAATACTTATATATAATTATCGGTGGTACTTTTTCATTTTTTGTTTACTTACTTAATTTTCGATTCAGTGGTTCCACTGCTCCGGCCGATTAAAGGCTCTGGGTATTGTTTAACCACTTATAGGATATGTTGTCTGCTTTTTAATTTAGTCTTTTGACTGTTACTTGTGATATGCAGGTTTCATAACCGCTGCTCCCAACTAAATTCCATTATGTTTATTTCGCTCTTCGGGGCATAGATATGTATCAGATACTGGGACCATTCGCCGTACGACTTGGGGGAGATTAATCTCCATGTCCACCGCCATATGCATGCCATCTTCGGGATGGTTAAACTTTTGTACTATTGATGTTATTAATATTGAGTTCTGCTCAACCCGGGGCTAGAGGGCGTGAGCGGTAGCTAGCATATTTCACTACCGCTCATGAACAGTCTCAATCAAACCGAGACTGCAATATTTCGTATGTGTCGTTTTCAGCCGTTTCCAAAGGTCCATTATCATACTCTTTTTTAGAATGCTTATATGCGGTAATTCAGATTCTGGCAAGACAAACACTTAAGTTTACATGTTATTAAAACCTTTAGTTTACTATGACAAGATTTATTTATTTGCTAAAATCTTAGAGCAGTCCAAGTATCAGGTCTCATCACAAAAACTTGAAAAGATAGCAAAAAAGAATAAAATCCCAGTTGAAGACATATTAGAATGTTCGAATGATGATGTTATCCCTGTGGATACTTTAGATTCAGATAATCAGAAGATAGTCATTTTTGATGACTATGTTTGTGAACGCAATCAAAACGATATTATTAATTATTTCATCCGGGGAAGACACAAAAATTGTTGTGTAATTTATTTGTTCCAATCTTATTACACGCCTACTAGACTCAGCAACCGCCTCCAAATAGAAGTGCTAATTCGACGTTTTGGAGACACGTCCGATGCGGTTGCGGAGAGTAAATTGAAGCAGAACGGTAGGTGTGAATTTAATATTTTCGTTTTTTTTTCGGCCCTAACTCGATCTTTTTCAAAAATCAGGGAATGTGGTACGATGTAGGAATGTTTTCCCTTCCTGTTTCATATGTTGGTTTCGAAATATATTTAAAAATGTGGTCTGTAGAATTGTCATAAGTCAATCGACGAGTGTAATTTTCTCATCTGGACATGGATTTTACTCCGTTTTTCTGCTGTTTTAAGAGAAATCTGCCTACGAATGAGGTCTATGACTTTGAAATCACCTATCTTTCATCGTTCAATGAAAACAATGCAATCTAACATAAATTGAAAAGAATTATGGTCATTTTTTATGAAGAGGCGGTGTCGGAGAGTAAGAGGCGGATTCGGTTCTACATCGTACCACATTCCCCGATTTTTAAAAAAGATCGAGTTAGGGCCGAATAAAACGAAAATATTAAATTCACACTTACCGTTGCTGCTTCAATTTACTCTCCGCAACCGCATCGGACGTGTCTCCGAAACGTCGTATTATCACCTCTTTTTAGAGGCGGTTGCGGAGTCTAGTAGGCGTGTATTACAAAACTCCCAAAGACATTCGTTTAAATTATTCTCATTACATCTTCTTTGCGACTCCAGTTAATCGTGAGCTGGGTATGCTTTCCAAAGAACAAGGTATTAGCAAAGATCAGTATAAAAAAGCAAGTGACAAGCAGTACAACTTGGTCAAACGTAACTTCATCGGCGAAATTTAATCTAATTCTATATTATTTATATAATGGGGCTTTTTAATGATCTTGACGTGGAAGTTACTACTGGCAGTGTTAATATTACACATTTTGATATTGTGCTGTCTGAGTACGCAAAACAAAAACATTTGGTTAATTATCTCCACAAGGGTAAAAACCAGGAGAATGTTTTAAAAAGTGATCTTAACATGGATAATAATACAATCACCAATGTAGGTAATCCAGAAAAATCAGATGATGCAGCAACAAAGCAATTTACCATAAGAAGAGTAACAAAGATCATACGTGATTATAATATTGATAAAATTCCAGACATGATGAACAATTTAACAACAGGTGTTGATGATAAACTAAGTCAAATACAAACAAAGTTACAAGCAAACCGTGAGAAAATGATTGAAATTCAAAACGGTTTTAAAGATGAAATAAAACGTTTGGGTGATGCTTTAAAACAGCTAGAAAAGAAATAAGATGGATTAGAAGATAACGAAAACTACAAAAAATTAATACAAATAAGATCTGGTGTTCAAAATATTAAAACACGGATTGGAGAAATCAATAAACAAATGGTTGATAACAATAAACTAGAAACTGCTATTGCTGATGCTACAAAACAAATGAGAACTGCTTTTACTACCGAAATAACTCAAATTAAAAGATTAAATGCACAGACAAACACCAACGTTGACGATATCAACAAAGAGTTTGAAGATATCAAAATGAAAATGGTTGACAAAACTGCACAGGAAACAAGAAACACAGCTTTTGATCATGAAATAGCTTTTTTGAAACAGTTTAATCAAAAGTCTGGTAGTCGGCACACAGCAATTATTGGTATAATTTATGAGTTGAGAGTAAAAGTAGAATATTTAAGTCGGATTCTAATTCTTGAAGCTACAACAGACGGAATAAGTATTATGAAAGATGAAAATGGTTATGTACCGTACCCAACACGAAAACCACTTGAAAGAACCAAACGTAGAGGTATTCCCGAGACGTTTACTGTTGTAACCGTTGGTCCATTTGTAAAATGTAGAGAATATGCTACAGAAGTTCTCGATGGTGTACGTTTCATCGGCATGACAATTGTAAAACCCGGGTATATAGTTGAACAGACCTTACATATACGGTTGCAGATAGGACATAGCTGTAGAATTGTTTGATTTGTTTAAAATAAATCGAACAGATGCTCAACCAGAAATAGAAAATGGTAAACGAATACTAAAAGGAATATTTGAAGCATATCTTCCGAAATCTCATATTTGGACCATCTTTCCAGAAATACAACGTAGCGCTACTCAAGTTTTCAATTTAGAAAAATCAAGTTTTAAACTGTATTACAAAGGCGATTAAATTAAGTAAAAAATATCCATCCTATATTATATGGAACAAAAAATGTATTATCATAAGAAAAAGCTTCAATAATTAACAGCTCAAATACACCGAGTAATTAAAAACTTTATTTGATAGACCATTAGTATTAGGCAAAAACAAACAGTATGTCATTGGACGATAAGATTAATTCTATGACTTACTCAAGGTATAATATTAGTGAGGATTTTAATAACAAAGTGATAAGGTATTATAATGGAAAAGATAAAAAAAAAAAAAAGCAATTAGTTTTCCAAATGAAATTATAGTTATGCTGATATCGATATTTATATAAAAGAAACATTGACTGTAAATGACGATTTAACTGATGACTCGCCTGTACCGATAAGAATTGAGTTTGATTTATCAAGTTTTAAATGTTTAGTTACCATTCATAATAACTTTGTTCTTGATTTAAGGGGGACAAATTTTCACACCTCAATCGGGTTTGACAAAGATGCAGTTATTAGAGAAACTAAATTTGGAACTGTAACATCAAACATAACAAATTCTATCGATACATTGTATATCCACTGTGATTTGATAAGTAATTATATTGTTGATGGATCATACGGGGATGTTTTTATGAAATAAGTACAGCTGATCTTACGAGATCATATCCTTTTAAAGATGAACCGATAAGAGTCGGGTTCTGTGAAGTAAACAAAACGATCATTAACAGTATTAATATTTACATAACCGATTTCTCCGGTAAATTATTAATCTTAATGGAGTTCATACATCATTTCAATTTATTTTGTAGGAATTAATGTATTATAAGTTATATGGCACGATTAAAAAAAGTTTATGACACCAGGACGGGAACCTTTACCCAAGTTGACAAATAAACTGGGGCAGGCATATTTGATATTTTTTCAAAGGTTGGATCAAAAATATTTAGCGAGTCTGTAAAAACAGCAGGTAAGAAGGCATTAGAAACTGCTGGTAAACAAATCATAGAGAGTGGTTCTAAAAAACTTGGAGATGAAGTAGGAAAAATAGCTGCTGATAAGTTAGTTTCAGTTATAAAACCTAAACCAAAAGGTGAGATAATTTTAAAAGAACTTAAAAGGCTGATAACAAAAAAGAAGTCGTAGCTGAAACTGAAAAATATGTAAATGCAAAAATTAACAGATTACTATCCGGAAGAGGAACCAAAAATATTCTAATTACTAGTATACATATATGTTTCGAAGTGATAAATATTATACTAGATATGAACATGTACCTATTCAGTTAGATACTCCTATAACACAAACAGGAAATGCTACCAGGCAAATGAAAAGTGGATATCAGTTTACACTAAATGATAGAAGTTCTTACTTTGATTGGTATAATGCATATTTTGAAATCAGTTTTCAAGTAAACAAACTTGCTGATGGAGTTGCTTTCGCAGTGGCTGACAGAATTGCTTTAATTAACGATGCAGCTTCACTGATTAATCAAATGCAAGTAAAGCAAAATCGAAAAATAGTTTACGATGGAAAAGATATTCACAGATTTGTTAATGTGACAAACGAATACTTTTATTTAGACAATGCGGCTGCTTCAGAATCTCGAGATGACGAAGATGCTTATAATAAGGGGTTTGCTATTCGTCATGCTTTAATCATAACTAATCAAAAAGTTGACTCTATAATTCCATTAAACAAATATTCCTTCTTTGAAGGTTTGGAAACAAACATGCTTCCTCCTAGTCAGATTCAAATCAGCTTGCAACTGACAGATGCTAATGTGCTAACTTTCAAATCAAGTGGTGATGATGGTCGAGTAGTAATTAATAAATTAGTTTTTTGAATACCTAGAATGATATTTAACTCAGGTGGTTTAAGTTATGTAATGACAAATCACATGACAACAACAAGATAGACTTACCTTCGTGAAATGATACAAGCGGAAGTACTCCACTAACAGAATCTGTATTTAGAATAACGGCTGGAGTCTAACGTCCAAACCAAGAGTTCTTCTCAAACACAAAATCCTCATCTTTTGGATACTTTTAACTAAATGCTGATAATGTTAATTTCTATTTACAATCAGCCAGATTGGAAGTTGGAAATGGAGTTTATTATCCAGAAACCGAATATAGTTATGCTAATATCATGAGAATATTCAGAGATGTTATTAATTATTCTTACAAAGAAAACTATAAAAACACTTGAACTTTACTCAATGTGAGTAATTTTAAAAATCTCTTGAGAAAGATATATTTCGATTTAAGTTACACAGGTAATGAAGTCAGTGTTGATCCAAAACAACTAATAGATATAAACTAAACAGCGTTCCTTCCTCTATATATAAAGTTTAAGCTTTAGTCTTATATAAGGAAAATGTTGTTACTGATGCTGTTGAAAATGAATTGGTGATAGTTTAATCTGACTTATAATATATAAGTAAATTATTCGGTAAATTTATCAAATGGCCAGAAACAGAGTTTAGCAAGGACTTATGAGAACAAGAGTGAATTAACACTCAGGTTAAAAAATAACCAACTAACTGGGAATTTTCGTTTGCTGCTGACAGCTTCTCAGATTAATAATATTAACAAAGCTAAATCTGGTGGACGGGGATTAGATATAAATATATAAAATTCACAAATGAAATTTTAGTCTGAAAACGGAGTTTTTTTAGGTGCATTAGCTGGTTTGTTAACTAAAACAATATTACCAACAGTTGCTAGACTCGTTCCGAAAGTATTAATACCACTAGACTAAGTGGCGTAGCAAGTAAAGAATCGGTAAACTCTTTGGAAATGGGATGGTAACTATTCCTAGTGACAAAAAACAAGCACTTCTTGGATCAAATAAATTAACACTTGCACAAAGAAACAAGATAATAAAGTCCAAAGGTTGCTGCCCTAATAAACTGACAAGGCAACATCAACAAGACGGCGGATTTCTCGGACTGCTTGCATCATTAGGAATTCCATTGATTGGATCTCTTATTAGTGGTTTAACTGGAAAAGGTTTTCAAGTAGGTAAAAAAAGCAACAGTTTGAGAGTTGATCGTGGAAAAGGTTTACAAGTAGACTCACAAATTAGACCATATAGAAGTATCCCATTTTCTTTTTTAATGAACCTATCTCTAACTTAGATATAATGAAACGGGTTAAGCAGCTAGGTATACAGAAATTCAGTGGGATGTACAGCAAAAACAAATTACCAATAAAACAAAATAAACAAAAACCTGGTATTATTAATCTTGATGATCATACTGGACCTGGCACAAACTGAACTTGTTACTATGATAAGTATTACTTCGATCCGTTTGGTCTGAGCCCACCAAAAGATGTTTTAGCGTACATACCTAATATAAAATACAACACTATTCAGTATCAAGATAAAACAAGTGTCCTATGTGGATATTTCTGTCTATTCTTCATTAAAAAGTTACAAGAAGGAAATAGTATGTATGATATTCTTTATAAAATATTAAAACCATACAAACCAATAGAAAATGAAAACATTGTATACACGCTTGACAGACAAACATTAGATATAGAAGAACATAATACATACTAATTATTATTACTATTACACGAAAGTATATGTGTACAGAACTCTTTACCCAAATCTACTCAAATTTCTGCCTAAATATACCAAATGTAGCTTCAGAAGTTACTATTTACACATATAATGTGGACGAAAATATATGTGTATATTGTAACTTCTGAAACCAACTCAAATCCCTGCCCAAATCTACCAAATGTTGCTTCAGAAATTACACTATATCCATATATTGTGGCATGAAAGTATACGTGTAGTTTGTAACTTCAGCTGCATATGTAACAATGTATGTGTAAATTGTAACTACTTGAACCCAAATTCTTACCCAAATCCACCAAAGTTTTGAAGTTACAATATACATAAATCCTTACTCAAATATAGCCAAATCCTTGCCTAAATACACCGAATTTAGCTTCAAAAGTTAAATAATTCACATGTAATGTGACACGTAAGTTCATGTTTGTTATAACTTCTGAAAACCTATAATTCTCACCAAAATCTCCCAAAATACTCTGTGAGTGCGGGAGTGCGTGCTTTATGCTCAACTTAAATTTATGTTGCTGCCACATATAAACAGACAGACAGACAGACTTTATAAACTTTATATTGCTGCCACTGGAATACCACGCCGTGAAATGATAACGCCCCAAATTTACATTATATGACACCGACCCGACAAATCCTAGTACTACTCTTTATATACTGCGTGTGTGTGCGTGCGTGCGCGTGTTTGTGCGCCCATGTCTGTATGTCTGTCTGTATGTCTGTCTGCCTACCTGTCTGCCTGTCTGTGTGCGTTCGGTTCGACAGATACATCCAAGAAGAATCTGTGGTTGACCTTTGAGTTTCAAGCAAGAGAACTACTAGTTATAAAGTTGTTGGTATGACCCCTGACCTCCTGTATGCGATCAAAATCAGCTAATTAGGGTTTCTAGTCTCAGTAGACGTACTAACATTTGGGTAGAGTTGGGTAAATATTTCTTGTTTCAGAAGTTACACTGTACACATATACTTTCGTGTAATAATAATAATGATTAGTATGTATTATGTTCTTCTATATCTAATGTTTGTCTGTCAAACGTGTGTGTGTGTGTGTGTGAGTGTGTGTGCTTGTGTACGTACGTACGTACGTACGTACGTGCGTGTGTAAATTCACGGCTGAAAATGGCCTGTACGCCCACCTTAATTAATATGTGTATAATTCAAATGTTAATTAATTTAGACTTTGGTCGATGCAATTTCCATTTAGGGTATATATTTTTGTTCACTAGAACAACATGGACAGAGACTTTCCTTCAAATTAATTGTGGCTTCTAATAGAGTAAGATTGCTGTTGTCCCTTTAATTCTTCCCACATTGCGATGTTGAATGGGACATTCATTCATTTATAATAATTTTGGTAAGTAATACACTGCTACAATGTGATTACGTGATATATGGGTTAATGTCCCGCTGTGTCGATAATTACTGTTCCATAACATTTATTACTCTTGTAATACACAACTAAGTCCGTGATATATGGTCAGCCTCTCGTTGCTTCGATAATTACTGTTACGCAATTAACTGTGGTGTCCGATTAGGCATTTAATCACCATTACGTAACAATACTGATAAGATTCTACAAGTTTGCGTACTATATTTCATATAGCACACAATTATATTTGGCTGTATTTAAGGGTATGTCGTAAAAAAAATAGGTCTGTATCCATATTGAATTGATGCCATATTATTATGCATGCAACTATGTTTAATATGTTTGTGTGACGATGCAATTTTTAACTGATAATGTATAAACACACTTATACAACTTGTTAGTTTAAGACCGTGGAGTTAGTTCTACTCTGCGAATATTTAGGAATATATTTTTATATTATGTCAGTACGTCTAGTGAGACTTGATAGCATGTATATTACATGAAACCCTATTTTAGCTGATTTACCATCGTAATTTTACTGAGCAATTGAACAAAGCGATATAACCCATCCCCACCATCCACTCAACGTCCCCACCTACCCCATCGCGCGCGCGTACACACACACACACACACACGCACGCGCACGCACGCACGCACTTACGCATATGTAGCAATGAAAGCGTACGTGTTGCCCCCATCTTTCGTGCCTAGTTATATGTGGGTAAATATTTCTTGTTTCAGAAGTTACACTATACACATATACTTTCATGCCACGTTATATGTGTATAGTGGTGGATCTGGGCAAGGATTTGGGTATATTTGGATAAATATTTCTTGTTTCAGAAGTTGCACTTTACACATTTACTTTCGTGCCACGTTATATATGTATAGTGGTGGATCTGGACAAGGATGTGGGTAGATTTGGGTAAATATTGCTTGTTTCAGGAGTTACACTGTGTACACATATACTTTCGTGCCATGTTATATGTGTATAGTGGTGGATTTGGACAAGGAATTGGGTAGATTTGGATAAATGTTTCTTGTTTCAGAAGTTACACTGTACACATATACTTTCGTGCCACGTTATATGTGTATAGTGGTGGATTTGGGCAAGGATTTGGGTAGATTTGGGTAAATATTTCTTGTTTCAGAAGTTACACTGTACACATATACTTTCGTGCCACGTTATATGTGTATAGTGGAGGATTTGGGCAAGGATTTGGGTAGATTTCGGTAGATTTGGGTAGATTTGGGCAAGCATTTGGGTAGATTTGGGTAGATTTGGGTAAGGATTTTTGTAGATTTGGGTGGATTTGGGTAGATTTGGATAGATTTGGGTATTTCGTGCCACCCGGTATTCAATCGTGAGCGCTTGGCCAATCCCGTCATTCCTCGGGATCCCGCCTCGTGTGTATCACGGCGCTTCGGTATGTTAAAAATCTTCACATTCTGTTAGCCGGAAGGCAACGGCACAGAAAATAGTGCACTGTTGCTAAGCTGTTGCTACATAAACATTATGGCCGCTTGCCACACATGTTGATGTATGATTTGCGTTGCATGTTTGTTATTTACAATACAGATGAAGGTTTTATCACTGCTTTCACGTAAATAAACTATAGATGGAGCAATCGGCTAAATGACATTGCAAAATATTGAAGATAACTTTGATTTTGAATGCAAATTCGTTTTGGCGGGAATCTGACGCGCGTCACGCTAGTATGACGTAACCAATATGGAAACCTGCGTATTACATTCGAGTCATGCTGCGAAGCAGTGTACGAGATGTTGCGAATGCCCGGTATTTACCGCTATCAACGCAAAAGGGATCGATAATAGCCGATAAGTGACATATACGGCCGGTATTGTCTTTAATTACAAATAGTGTGTGTACTTACTGACTACAGCTCTGAAGTTTGCATGTCTTTAAACAAAAAAATAAATAAAAGAAAATGATAATTTAATAAAGAGTTCATTATGTACGTTCCTGAAAATATGGGGGTTAGTTTCAAAATCATTTAATTAAAAACAAAAATATTATTGTAAAAGGTACACTTTAAAGATGCGTGTGCTCTTTTTATTTCGCAAACAATATGGCACCTGTATTAAAATACTACACAATTGGTGTATATATCTGATGACAGCACACCACGGGTAGCTACGGTTAGCCAGTATTTGTGATTTATGTTTGATCTAAACAGACATCATGCTTAGGACAGCCACTTAGCCACGGGGTACCGTATTATTACGATGGAGCAATCTGTTATTTCTTTTGATCGCAATAAACCTATAAACCCCATTAGCGACTCTTCAATAAATTGTTTTGTTGCATGACTATATATCTATGTAGCTCCTATGATTTATGGTACCTTAAAGTAGAAATAAAACATATATTGCAGAATTCTATTAATAATGTTACATATGTGGTAACAATTATCAACAGTAATACTATTTGCGATACATATTCGTTTGTGGACTTTTATAAAAATTATTTAAAGGAGAATTTATATACTCATCATGTTTTAGTGGTGAATTTAAAAATCAGCATGTACAGTGTTGGAACTCTTTGGAATTTTTTGTTGAAGGAACTTATTTACCAAAAAGTTGTCCGAGATTTACATTTCCTTCTGAAGAAGTATCTAAGTATCTCGCTAGAATAATGACAGAGTGCGTTTTGAAAAACCAGAGGCAATATTGGGGATCAAACTCAGTATGATAACCATTCATGTACCGCAAATCCTAACCGCAAATGTAATATAAACGGGTTCTGCTATTACAAAGGGGATTTTCAGTGACCATGCTACAACTACCAGTTATTGGTAGTTAGCTATGCCCATCTCGATGTGTAAAGCAACCAACTCAATGAGACCATACTCTATCTATTACTTGCAGTACACCATTTATTCTGACAGGTTATTTTCAATTAATATACGATTCATTTTTCCATCCTTCATCAGTTTTTGCGTATAAAATGACCTATATATACTGAACAAAATTTCTAAGTATCAACTTTTGTATCTAATTTTCTTATTTTAAATATGTTTTAGAATAGATATATGATAAGTATTTTGTTTTGACCCATAGTTTGTAAAACATTTATTTTTTGTTTAAATTGTTACATCTTTTGAGAGCTACCCACCCTTTATATGAAAACATGAAATGTACTGATACAACACATAACATGAGTCAAAGATCGCTTAAAGATATAACATTCTTAAAATTGGTATGAAATAATAGGAAAAAAACATAAAAAACTGACCCACTTATCGCAGATTTTCCGTCTATAAAAAAATGAAATATGGATAATCTTAAATTACCTCCCTTTAAATTGAATATTGTTTGAAATTCAAGTAACTGTAATTCAGCGTTAACATTAAATATTTCGAAAATTTCTTTTGCAAACGCATTTGAAGTGGTAATGCTAGTAAAACATGATGTCAAAATAATTTTAACTGGCATATTTTAGAATTAGGAACATCGAAAGCTTCACTAACTCGAAGTACTTAATAAAATCCTATATACCCAGGTGTATAAGTGTTATAACTTATTTCTAAGAAAACACATTGACTTAAAAGTTTTAAAATATGTTCATGCAATCAGAGAAGACGATTTACACTCGTTATTTTGCAATTTAGCCGTATCTCTAACCAAGCTCAAAATACACAAAACAATGAGAATATTATTGACATATTCTTAGGTTGGTACTAAGCAATTTGGTTTAGTGTATGTGTCGACGTGCCGTAAAGCACCATTCATTCATTCATACATTCATTCATTCATTCATTCATTCATTCATTCATTCATTCATTCATTCATTCATTCATTCATTCATTCATTCATTCATTCATTCATTCATTCATTCATTCATTCATTCATTCATTTTCATTCATTCATTCATTCATTCATTCATTCATTCATTCATTCATTCATTCATTTTCATTCATTCATTCATTCATTCATTCATTCATTCATTCATTCATTCATTCATTCATTCATTTTCATTCATTCATTCATTCATTCATTCATTCATTCATTCATTCATTCATTCATTCATTCATTCATTCATTCATTCATTCATTCATTCATGCATTCATTCATTCATTTAAACTATTTACACCTGTGCTACTACATAGAGAAATGCAGTGACCATGCTACAATTACAAAAAGTAATCGATACCTTTGCCCGTAACAGGAAGTTTATTACTTTGTTTTCCTATATACGCTTCCTAGAAAAGTTACGCGTTAAGTTAAATATGTATATTTTTATCTATACGTGATAATGTTTTATTTATTTCACCTTTGAGATGTAGTGAATACGTAAAGGAACTTTATATTATAGACAATGAGCACTGGTAGAACTGGATTAGTGGTAGGAGCGATAGACTTCGGGACAACTTACTCCGGTTATGCCTATTCGTTTAAAAACGACCCAGAGAAGGTAAGTATAGTGTTATATATGGTTTGTGGCGAGTTATGATACACATGTACTATGATATGTTTTGTTTAGTATACTATATCTTCACCGAACGAAATGTCTACACTTGACAGAAGGATCCGAATATTTTTGTCATTAGATTAGCTATTTAGAGAACATATTATATATGTCAACACATACTAACTTCTAAAATAATTGTAAATAAATAAGTAAATAAATGAATGAATGAATGAACGAACGACCGAACGAACGAACGAACGAATTAACGAACGAAAAAACGAACGCAAACGAACAAACGAACGAATAAATGAATGAATGAAGATGTGAATGAATAAATACATAAATAAATAAATAAATAAATAAATAAATAAATAAATAAATAAATAAATAAATAAATAAATAAATAAATAAATATGAATGAATGAATAAATAAAAAATAAATAAATAAATAAATAAATAAATAAATAAATAAATAAATAAATATAAATAAATAAATAAATAAATAAATAAATAAATAAATAAATAAATATACAGACTTAGATGTGGACTAAATTTATTGGTCATCAAAAATTAAATGTGAAGTACGTACGATACATTTTCGGAAAATACACTTAGCGCCACAGGAAATTCGATTTTTACCTTCTTTTTCCAATACTGAAACCGAAAGTAGTTCAATCGCATGAGTTTAGGACAAAATGAAGAGTTTAAACGTGTTCCAGCTGGGCACAGCGTTTATGGTGGAGGTCAGGCATGACGCGGGAAATCTTATCTTTGCACAAGAGATCGTGCGCTGAGCACAGCAATAATGCGATTGAACTTCTTTAGTTTTCAGTTTTTGTTTGATTTGCCTGATGACGTAATTCAGCCTGTAAAACCTGTTCAAAATGTCTGGTTACATTTGTAAAATCAGTTAGTGCCGATAACAAGTGACACATTATCGGTGGTTATGTGAGGTACAGACTTCGCAAACTGATAACGTATGAATTTTTATGGATCAGTACTTCACTTTAGTGAACTGATTGCAATCCGAAGCTGGTATACTGTGCCGCAATTAAAAACAAACATATTTTTTTTACTTTACACCGGATATCAAGACAAATGATTTAAATTATTGCACTTTGGTGACTTTTTACTCGGATATCTAATTGACATATCTAATTGACATATCTAATTGACATATCGAATTGACATATCGAATTGACAAGGGATCGTAGGATGAACGGTATTGGATAGGAAATTCATTTCTACACAATACCGTATATGGTGTGTGTGTAATTGAGATTGTTTTAAACGTCTGCTTGACCTCTGAAAAAGAACACTAAAATTCACTGTTAATGTCCTTCATAGACAATTATAATAATAGAATGTAAAAATTAAAATATTCAATTGTCTGTGCTTAGCGCGAGGTAACACCAGATCACATTAAAATAAACTTGTGACGTGTTTTCTTCATTGTTGTCAAGATGTAACTTTATACATTTCTATTGAAAGTTAAGATTAACTAATCGTGAATGGAGGTGGATTGTTGCCAAAAATCAGTCATGTAGATGGTACGTTTGTAAACTTACAAATGTAAAGTGCAGACGTGTATAAATTATATGGAATGCGAAACAAGTATATGTTAAAACAGACTTGTATGTCGACACTCTTCTACATTATAAGCTCACCAATGTCAACTAGGTGTATTAAACCATGCGCAATTTCTTATTTCATACTCGTTTTCGTTATATACTACATATCTCCATACACAAGTACAATCCAGCCATATACACAGATTACTGCAAAAAACGAAAATGTAAATCCAGACATTATGTCGACAGTTCTACATTATAAACTCACCAATGTAAACTTATAAAGGTACAACACGTGTATTAAAACATGCACACAAACATTTTGAGTTAATGGTTATTCCAATCTCATTAAAATCAGACCCTTTATCACGCTACTATATTCTACAAGGATCTGACAACGCTCCATTGCAGGTCACATCAGATTGACCTTACGATTTGCCAGTCTGATTTCAGCATACAAAATTGCTCGGTATAGACTGCGCATGTCGAGTTTCAGTAAAACGCTGTGGAGCAGTCTACGCTCCGTATAGAAAGAGAGCATGTCCGTAACTTTTAGCTTATAAAACACAAACTAATTGCGTTGACAAACATAATATACCAACAATTATTGACTATTTAGTGAAAAAACAATAAAGAAAAGGTTGTTTGACGGAATTTAATAGAGATACAATTTTTTTTACCGATTCGTGGGATTGAACCCACACTAAATAACACTCGCGAGTTAACAATCGAGTTCGCTATCAACTGAGCTAAGCGGGCCAGGTGTACTATGTCTTACTATTTAGAGTACTAATGTCGTAATAATTTCGGAGGAATATATATTTGCAAAACACACATGGCAGCGCCCATGATTTTCTTCGTATCTTAATATAAAACATGCCATTTAGTGCATTTCTTTGAATTTATCGTGCAATCCACAGCAATAACACACGAAGACTTTATCTTATTCGGATATAGATCTATGTATGTTATGTGGATGTTTCTTTTGTTCAGTTCACTCGAACATCATCTGAAGTGCATATGAAACGCGCGATTTCATTGGTTATATTTAGCTGATCTTCTCATGAATATTGATTAGATGAAAGGTCGATCTGACGTGACCTACAAGGGAGTGTTGTCAGATCCTATAGCGGAGAGTATCAAAGCGTAGTTAGTATATGATTTTAATGAGATTGTGGTTATTCGCTTCTCTTTTAAGAATTAGTATCATGTGGGTTACATGGCTAAAGTCCAGTTTTAGTTTTTAAACCCCCAAATACAAATGACAATTAAGCATAAATGTGTTGCAGATTAATGGGCAATTATCTCACCATGTGGTCATTTAGACCGTGTGCTTGTTGGTAAATGTTTATACAAATTGGAGCATCCAAGAAGTATTGTATTTATCTGCATAAAAACTAAACAAGACAGAAGGAATTCATTAATGGGAATATATTTTACAACAACACAACACTATGTTAGGTTAATATGTAGAAAATAAATGGAAGCAGATTTTATCTCAATAAAATTGACAGCATGTTTGTATAAATAAATTTATTTTCTTGATCATGATATTTTAATGTTTTTAATGTAATACACTTTAATTTAACCATATTTCATTATGTTTAGACAAAATGCATTTTGTGATTCATAGTCATATGTAGAGTTATATAACAAAATAACAATAATGCCAACCTGCATTTATGATATTTATGCTGTGCTGAACATTCAATTTTTTTTTTTATTTTTTTTTATTTTTTATACTATGCTGATTTAAATTATGTGTCTGTCTTACATAGTACTGACATTGCAATCGCATTCTTGAGGAGGCTTTGACCTGCTTTGACCTGAAAACTCAGGTCAGCATGCTGTACATTACTCATATCTTCTCCCTGGTAGAACTATTTGTGGCTTTAACACATTGTAATACGATAGGTTGTACAGTTGTCTTTTGAATGTTTCCAATTTCCGAGTTATCCGACAACGACTGCATCCGAACTATTCCATGTTCCATGTTTTTGATTGCTTCAGAGATATTAAGCCACGCCCTTTCTGTTTAAACCGCGCCCCTTTTAACATCGTAATGTTTCGTGAAAGTTTCGTGAATAATGACTGATCCCATTTCGATTGGTAGCCGGTGTTATTTTTTTATGATTGCCGCAAATGCATACACCAGGGACCAGGGAGTGTAAAACACATCTAAAATATCCACACCTTTATTTAAATACAAGGCAACTGAAAGAACGATGGTATATGTAAACCAACAAGAAAACTTTATTTGACAAATCTGAAGAAACGTTTTATTTTTTATTTTTGGCCAATGAACAAAAAACAAAAAATAACAAAAACCAAAACATAAACAACAACATCAACAACAAGCTATTGATTTTTTTATTATTATTTTTTTAAATCTCAATGGGTGGTATGAGGCGCGGACTCTTGTCCTCTTTCAACATCAGCCAGTAGGTATTAAAAACAAATATCGACTTACTAAAGCACAGATAGATATACAGACACACTCATGCACGCACGCACTGACAAACACATACCGCAAACGATTATTTTAAACAATTTACTCATGCAATATCCCCAAGCTGTCTCAGATCCCCGCCATTCAATACCCGCCTCCCCACGATCTGTGTACACATCCTCCATCGCGGAGAGGGTAAAACATAGTTATATATTGAAATATTCGCGAAATATCGATACATCAATTAAATGAACCTTAAACGTTTTGTCTTACGACATTACATACTGAGGTCCACCTTTAGCTTCTGTAAACTGATCTGCTTCTACTGCCACCTCTTTCTTTACTACATAATCACTTTTCTTTTACAAACACGAACAGATTCATACTACATACTTTAAACATCTGGTCTCTCGACAAGACATCTACTAGGCTCTGATACGTCTTTTGTACCTTCCCTAACTCTAGTCACCTGTCTAAGTAATTGTTGGACTTAAAATTAAACTGAATAAAATGCTAGCATTTCTCAGGTAAAAGCTTCTTCAGTTAATTCAGATCTCTTTAGCAAAGCATTCTGTACCTTATCGTAGTCAAGAGAACCTTCAGTAGATAATCTAAAACATACATCGAAGGTGTTGCCTCTGAATAATGCACTTACATGAACTGCCGACTTATCCGTTCTCCATTCCTGTTACTCAGCTTATCGCTCAAAACTGTTCATGTCATATTTGTCAACATAAAGCAATTATGCAAAGACGATTCATTGGAAGCAACAAACACAAACAAGCGAGAAAAGTAGTAGACTCAGTTTTTATTGAGTCTGTTCATGAGAGGTAAGTAGTGGGGGAAGTGCAAGCCTGCACTTATTCGGTTGCTCATTGCGCAAGTCAGCCATTTTGTTAACCCCATACTCTCCGTGTTGTCTAGGACATACTGGCTGCCTGGCAAAGTTCGTCCACGAAAGATAAGCCCCATCTACCTAGGACGTATACTCCCTATGGTCCCAGCTCCACCAGAGGCGCCGCGGGCCGAACGCCGTTCACGTGAGGGGTGTCCACCCTCCACTCCCACATACTTAATATCCACGTGCGTTAAATCCGCTCGTCCGTCCCTCCCTCCCCCTCTCCGATATACCCGCTAAAGTTTTTTTCTGTATTAACTAGAGGACTGTTAATACAAATCAATAGATCGCCGGAGATTACCGTTTTAACGTATATTTTACCGATTAACTAGCTCTTCCTATCATTTTAATCCGCCTCTTTCTCCTCTTAAGTCGCCTATTGGATTTCGCCGGTTCTAGAGCTTCATTCTCTTCGACTCGAGATCTAACCCTTTCCATGGCCTCTAACGAAGGTGAGACCTTTTATAAAGACGCGTTCATTTCTGACTTTTTCCGTTCTATCTCGTGATGAACGGACGGTATCGTTTTGTTTTCGGGTTTAGATACCTTCCGTTGGCCCGTTGTTTAGATACCTTCCGTTGGTCCGTTGTTTAGATACCTTTCGTTGGTCCGTTGTTTAGATACCTTCCGTTGGTCGGTTGTTTAGATACCTTCCGTTGGTCCGTTGTTTAGATACCTTCCGTTGGTCCGTTGTTTAGATACCTTCCGTTGGTCGGTTGTTTAGATACCTTCCGTTGGTCGGTTGTTTAGATACCTTCCGTTGGTCGGTTGTTTAGATACCTTCCGTTGGTCCGTTGTTTAGATACCTTCCGTTGGTCCGTTGTTTAGATACCTTCCGTTGGTCGGTTGTTTAGATACCTTCCGTTGGTCCGTTGTTTAGAGTTAGATACCTTCCGTTGGTCCGTTGTTTAGATACCTTCCGTTGGTCGGTTGTTTAGATACCTTCCGTTGGTCCGTTGTTTAGATACCTTCCGTTGGTCCGTTGTTTAGATACCTTCCGTTGGTCGGTTTTTAGATACCTTCCGTTGGTCGGTTGTTTAGATACCTTCCGTTGGTCGGTTGTTTAGATACCTTCCGTTGGTCGGTTGTTTAGATACCTTCCGTTGGTCCGTTGTTTAGATACCTTCCGTTGGTCCGTTGTTTAGATACCTTCCGTTGGTCCGTTGTTTAGATACCTTCCGTTGGTCCGTTGTTTAGGGAAGATTCATATTTATGTCGGCGTCCTTTATAAGTTATTCCGGGTCGAGTACGAACCGTACAGTAGTCACATCAAAGGATATCGCTGATCTAGAAGATGGATTCAGAACTGCTATTCATTCCGATCTTCGGAGATCGTTGAGCCCGATATTTATATATAGATATCGGTGAAACATTCACAAATACTTTGTGGTCTTTAATTTCGAATATGTGTTCCACTACTAATCCAGACTATAAAGGCTGTGAGTATCAGTGTAAGGATATGTTGTCTGCTGTTTAATTTAGTCTTTTGACTGTTACATATGATACGCAGGCTTCATAACCTTTACTCCCAACTAAATTCCATTTTGTTTATTTCGCCTATTGTTTTTTTCATTTAGGGCAAAGCATTTTGTTAGAAACTGGGACCATACGCCGCTGGCCATGGACTGGTATGAAATACCACAATGAAAGTTCCATGTACACCGTCATATGCATACCATCTTCTGGTTGCCTCGAAAGTTCGTACTATTGACATTTACATCAGCTAAAGTTACATCCGTTAATAATTTGCATGCCTTTATCGGTTTATATAACAAAAAAGAAATATTTTTTGTTTGTTAAATCTGCTAGGCGAAACATAAGGACACTTACTAAAGAGACAAATATATACTTCATACTTACATATTGCAGATAGTTGCAAACTCTACCTGGGATGCGGACGGAGAGGGTTTGCTGACACTGAAAGCACCGACAGTTGTTCTTTTTGACAAAGATGGAAAGTTTGATTCATTCGGTTTCGAGGTATTTTATTCATTTATTGTTCTTAATTAGTATGTGTTTTTACACTCTATCACAACTGGATCCTGTTTTATCTCGTTAAATGCACCATTAAGTATTATTTAGCCAATTAACTAATTTTAAACAAGGAATATAATAATTAATTATGGCTGTGTTTCAACTCTTTACCAGTAAGTACTATATAAACCTACTGGAAATATTATATTTTTTCTCGAACACAATTTTATGAATTCAAATATACAATTTTTCGAGAGAAAGAACACATTTCAAAACATTTCTAACAATCCTAGTTAAAGAAATGTTTACGGATATGACGCATCACAACTGACGGAGTTTATACACATATGAAGCATATCACTCAACATTCCAGTTGACGAAATTTATGCATATGCATATGAAGCATATCACTTAATATCACAGAAGATGGAATATATACGCATATGAAGCATATCACTCCATATCACAGAAGATGGACTATATACGCATATGAAGCGTATCACTCAATATCACAGAAGATGGAATAATACGCATATGAAGCGTATCACTCAATATCACAGAAGATGGAATATATACGCATATGAAGCATATCACTCAATATCACAGAAGATGGAATATATACGCATATGAAGCGTATCACTCAATATCACAGAAGATGGAATATATACGCATATGAAGCACATCCCTTAATATCACAGAAGATGGAATATATACGCATATGATTGATTGATTGATTGAATTGGATTTTATAGTCGCACCAACAGCTAAGGTCATATGGCGACTTTCCAGCTTCCATTGTGGAGGAAGGCCCCAGGTGCCCCTCCGGGCAATTTTCGTGCACGGGCGGGCACCTGGGTAGAACCACCGACGTTCCGCAAGCCAGCTGGCTAGCTTCTATACGCATATGCAGCATATCACTTAATATCACAGGAGATGGAATATATACGCATATGAAGCACATCACTTAATATCACAGAAGATGGAATATATACGCATATGAAGCACATCACTTAATATCACAGGAGATGGAATATATACGCATATGAAGCACATCACTTAATATCAAAGAAGATGGAATATATACCCATATGAAGCACATCACTTAATATCACAGAAGATGGAATATATACGCATATGAAGCACATCACTTAATATCACAGAAGATGGAATATATACGCATATGAAGCACATCACTTAATATCATAGAAGATGGAATATATACGCATATGAAGCACATCACTTAATATCACAGAAGATGGAATATATACGCATATGAAGCACATCACTTAATATCATAGAAGATGGAATATATACGCATATGAAGCACATCACTTAATATCACAGGAGATGGAATATATACGCATATGAAGCACATCACTTAATATCAAAGAAGGTGGAATATATTAATACGCATATGAAGCACGTCTCTCAATATAAGTTAAATGAGGTAATACGCGTATGAAGCACGTCTCTCAATATCTAAGTTAAATGAGGTAATACGCGTATGAAGCACGTCTCTCAATATCTAAGTTAAATGAGGTAATACGCATATGAAGCACGTCTATCAATATCTAAGTTAAATGAGGTAATACGCGTATGAAGCACGTCTCTCAATATCTAAGTAAAATGAGGTAATACGCGTATGAAGCACGTCTCTGAATATCTAAGTTAAATGAGGTAATACGCGTATGAAGCACGTCTCTCAATATCTAAGTTAAATGAGGTAATACGCGTATGAAGCACGTCTCTCAATATCTAAGTTAAATGAGGTAATACGCGTATGAAGCACGTCTCTCAATATCTAAGTTAAATGAGGTAATACGCATATGAAGCACGTCTCTCAATATCTAAGTTAAATGAGGTAATACGCATATGAAGCACGTCTCTCAATATCTAAGTTAAATGAGGTAATACGCGTATGAAGCACGTCTCTCAATATCTAAGTTAAATGAGGGAATACGCGTATGAAGCACGTCTCTCAATATCTAAGTTAAATGAGGTAATACGCATATGAAGCACGTCTCTCAATATCTAAGTTAAATGAGGTAATACGCGTATGAAGCAAATTTCTCAATATCTAAGTTAAATGAGGTTATACGCGTATGAAGCAAATTTCTCAATATCTAAGTTAAATGAGGTAATACGCGTAGGAAGCAAATTTCTCAATATCATAGTTGACCGAGATTATACATGGAGAGAACTGTAACTAATGTTGTAATAACTTGTAGTTCAATCCATTTGCATATGTTTCTATGAATATTGTGATGTTGAATTGATGTATTGTAACATATCTGCAATAAAATATTATTAAACTAAACCGAGATTATACGGATAAGAAGTACTTCTCTCCCAATCACAGTTATTGGAGTTTATACGCATATGAAGCACACCTCTCAACAACACAGCTGATGGAGTTTATACGTAAATGCTGCGCGCCATTCACCATCACAGCTGACATAGTTTATACGCATATGAAGCACGTCTCTCAACATCACAGTTGACAAAGTTTATACGCATATGAAGTACGTCTCAACATCACAGTTGAAGCAGGTTATATGCATATGAAGCACATCTACTCTCAATGTCACAGCTGACGGAGGTTTTACGCATTTCAATAAATCGCTCAACATCACAGTTAACGAAGTTTGTATGCATATTAACCACATGTCTCAATATCACAGCGTATGGAGTTTACACGAATATCAATCACATCTCTCAACCTCAGAGTCGATGGAGTTCATACGCATATTAAACACATCATCGAAAATCATAGATGAAAGATTTTATGCACCAAATAGTATTACGAAGCTCGTCTCTTAACATCACCGTTGACGGATTTCATGCACGTATGAAGCACGTCTCTCGCCTTTACAATAGGGGCAGTATATATGCATATCAACCACGTCTTCCAACGTTACAGTTGACGGCGGTTATACACCTATGAAGCACATACATCAACATCACAGTTGAGTTATTTATATAGATATATCAAGCAAGTATCTCTTTATGCATATGCCGAACATCACTCAACATTCCAGTTTACAGAGTTCATACGCGTCAGAATCACAGTTGACGGCGTTTATACGCGTTTGACGCACATCACTCAACATCACAGATGACGGTGTTTATACGCATAAGAAGCACATTTCTCAACATTACTGCTGTAGAAATTTGGACGCATACGAATCACATCTTTCAACATCACAGTAGACGGAGTCTATACGCATATACTGCACATCATTCAATATCACAATTGACGACGTTTATTATCATACGAAACACATCTCTCAACATCACAGGTAACAGAGTTTATAGGGATATTTAGCATCACGCTCAACATCACAGCTGTCGAATATGATACTTATATGCATCTCGTTTCTCATCATAGTTGGTGGAATTTATACTCATTTCTCATCATAGCACATGAAGCACATCACGCAACATCTCAGTTGACGGATTTTATGCGTATTTAAATGAAGCATGTATCTCAACATTACAGTTAACGTAGTTCATACGAATATGACGCATATCATAATTATTAAACAAATCTCGACATCACAGTTAATGAATTTCATAAGCATATAATACGCATGACTTAAAATCACTGCTGACGGAGTTACTATGCATATGAACCACATCTCTCACCATCACAACTTATGGAGTTTTATACGCTAATGAAGCACGTCACGCAACGTCACAGTGGACGGAGTTAATCATGACGCATAAGAAACACATTTCTCAATATCACTGTTGTCGAAATGTGTACACATATGAAACGCATCACTCAGTATCACAGTAGACGGAGTATATACGCTAATGAAGCACGTCACGCAACGTCACAGTGGACGGAGTTAATCTTGACGCATAAGAAACGCCTTTCTCAATATCACTGTTGTCGAAATGTGTACACATATGAAACGCATCACTCAGTATCACAGTAGACGGAGTTTATACGCATATGAAGCATGTGTCTAAACAGCAGAGTTGACGGACGTTTGAGCATATGAAGTACATCAGTCAAGATCCCGGTAGATGGAACTTATACTATTATGAAACACATCTCTCACATACCAGTTGACAGATTACATGCGCATATGAAGTATATTTATCAACATCACAGTCGAAGGTGTTTATAAGCAAATAAATCGCATCACTCAACATCAGCATTGACGAAACTTTTAGGCATTTGAAGCATATCTCCCAACATCACAGCTGAAGGATTTTATATGCTTATGAAGCAACTCTCTCATTATCACATTTAGTGAAGTTCATACGCATATGCAGCATATCTCTCAAAATCTCAGTTTATGGAGTTTATACGCATATGAAGCACCTGATTTAATATCACAGTTGATAGCATTGATGCGCATAAGAAGCATATTGTTTAACATCCACTGCTTTCAAAGTGTATATGCATATGAAGCATCTCCAGTAGATCGAGTCTATGCGCATATGAAGCACATCACTCAATATCTCAACTGACGATTTTCATACGCATATGAATCCCATCTCTATGAAGCACATAATTTAATATCACAGTTGATAGCATTGATGCGCATAAGAAGTATATTGTTTAACATCACTGCTTTCAAAATAAATACGCATATGAAGCACATCACTCAACATCTCAACGGACTTTGTTCATACTCATATGCATCCCATCTCTCAATGTCACAGTTGGCGGAGTTTGTACGCATATCCAAAACATATCTCAGCATAACAGTAGACAGAGTATATACGCATATGAAGCACATCACTCAACATCTTAACTGACTTTGTTCATACTCATATGAATCTCGTCTCTCAACGTCACAGTTGGCGGAGTTTGTACGTATATCAAGGACATATCTCTGCAAAACATTAGACGGAGTATATACGCATATGAAGCACATCTCTCAACATCTCAACGGACTTTGTTCATACTCATATGCATCCCATCTCTCAATGTCACAGTTGGCGGAGTTTGTACGCATATCAGGAACATATCTCAGCATAACAGTAGACGGAGTATATACGCATATGAAGCACATCTCTCAACATCCAATTAAAAACATTGATAGGCACATGAAGCTCATCAACCAGGTTTTGATCTCGCACAATAGAAACCTGCTGGAAACATTTTATTTCGTATCTGACATGGATTTTTTAATGACTCATTTTATTTTCACATTTTACATCTCTCATCTACGGTGTCCGGTTGGGGCCAGATACAATGTCGCAGTGTCGTGGGCGACAATGCGACGCCCGACAACGCGACATCGCGACATCGCGATACAACAATGCGACATTGCGATACGACAACTCGACATGCGGTACGACATCGCGACATTGCGATACGATATTGCGACAATTATGTCGTGATGTCGTATCGCAATGTCGTGATGTTGTATCGCGATGTCGCGATGTCGTATAGCGATGTCGCGATTTCGCGTTGTCGGGCGTCGCTATGTTGCGCACAATGTCGCACTGTCGTATCGCGATGTCCACGACAATGCGACATTGTATCTGGCCCCAACCGGACACCGTACTCAACACCAAACGAAGATGATATACAGTTTTATCCTGTTTTTAATAATTTTATCTTGTTGTTTGAATGTACAGTTGCTTTCAAATAACGTAATCGCTATTTTGGATGTTTCTGACGCTTAAAATGACGTCCTACCGCCGGTTAAAGGATTTGACGTCAGAGGCCTTGATAGGAATTTTAAAACTCGCTCAATAATCAATTCGCTTTCAGTATTTAAATTTACTATGTTAGATAGTGTTTTTTTTTCGTTTTTCTATTACTCCCCACCCCACCAAAGAAAAACAACAACAAAAAACAACAACAACAACAACAACAACATCAACGAAAAACACAAAAAAATATCAAAACAAACTAACACAAACAAATTTGGGCATGAGTATCCTATTAGTATTATCTATAGGGTTGCATAAGTAATTTAGTCTTCTATATCACCCACTCCTTTCCCATGGTTTTGAGATAAAATGGTAAACAACCTCATTTAAACTGCATAATAATGTTTTCACCTAAAATTAATTTACCCGAGTCATTAAAAAAGATAAGTGGCTGTATCAAATATGCCATGAATTGTGTGTACAATAAGAATAAAACATGTAAAATTTAGATAATTTAGATTGTGTCTAGGCATGTAAAGATTCAGTAATTTATATTTTGACTAAACTTATTTCCCTTAACGCGTTAACAAAAACCAGATATTGCAAATAAACACATTGTTCATATAACTCTACGGAGTTTAATGTTCGCTATAGCATCATTGAAAGAGTCTCGCTTTCAAAATAATTTAGAGTCAAATAAAATGAAGAGTGCCGTGTTGCCCTTTCACTATATGTGTTTTAAAGAAATACTTAAGAAATGTAAGCGTATTGTCTTATATTTTCCATTTTTACATCTTTGGGACGGTTAAAATTCTGTACTGTTGATTTTTATGGATATTGAGTTCTGTTCAACCCGGGGCTAGAGGGCGTGAGCGGTAGCTAGCTAGCATATTTCACTACCGCTCATGAACAGTCTCAATCAGACCGAGACTGCAATATTTCGTATGTGTCGTGCTCGGCCGTTTCCAAAGGTCCATTATTATACTCTTTTTTTTAGGCAGAGTTAAAATATGCTGAGCTGGCGGAAGATGAAGACCATGATGGGTGGCGATATTTTAAACAGTTTAAGATGAGACTTAATGAGAAGCTTGTACGTACAAACCACCTGTAATTAACACCTTTATTGAATGTTAGTTTACAACTGAAAAAACGACCCCACAGTGTAAAGGATCTGTAGACTTTATTAGTGAGTGATCGGAGTGGTGGGAAGGCTAAACAATCATATTGAGAAGGGGTGCATTTGGTGTTTTTTATTTAGCATAGTTGCCCACACAGGCTTCCATTATGGCAGTACAGAAGGATAGAGAGAAGAAGAGATAGTGTCATAGTATATGTATTAGGGTAAAGGGAAGGCCAGAATCATAATACACACTCGCGTTTCCTGATTTTGTTTATATAACGTTTTACTAGTCCGTACATAAATTTTGCTCGCGATCAGGTCAGATATACATTATTCTTCGTTTCTGCACGTGGTAGCCCGACTGTAATGAGGACTTTGATTCCAGGTTGCTTGGTATGGTTCTGATATTATTTATTTTTACACGAACTACTTTAACCATGTTATCCTTGGGACAAGTCGGGTTATTAGATTGGCGAATGTCGTTTTGGGGTTGGCGTCAAGCTCATGTTTTCCGCTCAATAACTTTTGTTGGGAATGAGATATTGCGACAAAACCTGCTGAATAGGTAGCTTATATGGAAATTTAGTTTGAGGTCACTGGGTCAAGGTCTTGTCACTGTTACTAAAATAGAAAAATGGTTTCCGGTCAATAACTTCAGTTAAGAGTGAATTATCTAAATAAAACTTGGTGTGTAGGTAAATTCTATGGCAACATGTCTCTTTAATGTTTCATTTTTGTCGATCATGTTAAAAAACTGTTTATCAATGCTTTTTGATATAGAAAAAAAAACAACGATGTAGACAAACCTTGAAAACATATTGCTTAAAGACGATCTGGTGATAGCAGGGTGACATGTTAAGGACATGTCTTCTTCGAACCGTTTTAAGCGCGAATAATGAATCAGAATGTGTTAACCAGATCGTCTTAAACAAGTGGTTTTCAATGTTTTTTTTTTTTGACAACTAGACCATCTTTTGTCAGAAATGAAGCAACTATATGCATTATATAACACAGTTCCTTATTCGTCGTCAAATACTTCTGTATTCCTTTATCTGAGTTTAACACCATTGTATGTTGACATGTTTATTTAAATCAATTTTCCGCTCATCAGAAAATCTCAATAATGATTTCTTGATGTTTCTTTGTAAAAAATAAACATTATAGTGTGTGAATAGGAAAAATAAATATTTCAAGATATTCCAGTTCCTTTTTCGGAGTTTGACACCGTTCTATGGAGATATGTTCAGTCAAGATTTACTTTTTTTTCATCTGATTATCTTAAAAACATGGTTCTAAGTGTATACATAGCCTTACTTAACTATTACACTCAGTACATTTAAAAACGCAACATTTATTTTCATTTGATTATTGATTCATTGATTATTTTAAGACCGTTGTATTTTTGTTCAAATCCAGATTGTATCTTATGTTAGTACACAAATATCTGTGTCCCAAAGGTTAACATTATTAGTTATTGGGTTTGTTACTGACCGCCTACAGAAATATGTGGGGTCAGTAAGATTTAGAGAGGGCGAGCCGATAGCCGAGTCCTCCTATACATCTGACTGACCCCACATATTTCTGTAGGGGGTCAGTAACAAACTCAATAACTGATTTATTGCATCGAGCACCTTTTTTAAGGTAATCGCCAATATTTAACCCATTTGAATGGAGCGTCAACGTCATTGAGACATTCGCGCAATTTGTCGTCATGACGTTGACGTCACGACCGGTACAGTTTAAAAACATTATTAAAGTTACTTATTATGTGTGTTACTAACGCCTTAAAGAACTACTTGCAAATGACTTAAACTCTGAATCGGAAGTGTAGTCCATATTGTTTTAGTGACCCTCTATGAAATCTACTGACTCACTATAGAATAATAGAGGGTCACCATGTGACCGCTCTAATCCAATGAAATTCCTATGATTTTGTGCGAGGTGCAGTTAATATATAATTGTTGCATAAGATTTGCTCTACTTCTGTCAGTTAAAACATATTTTGCACTACGACTTCAATTCCACTCTAGAAATTAAAAAAATAGCCAGTGTTGCGTTTTCAAATGACTGTACTGAGTATATAAAGTTAACGAAATACTTGAAAACAGTAATTTGAAATATAGTTGCATGACAATTTACAAGCATTTGTTCGTAATAATACATTCGGTAATACTCTTGAAACTATAATTCCATATTTGAATGAATTTTGTTTCAAAGAGACTTCGACGGAAGTTTACCCTCAAGGATGATCAAGGTCAAACGATGGCCGCTGAAGACGTATTCGGTGCTGCCATCTCTTATTTGAAGGACCATCTCATAAAAAGTTTGCAGAAAGAAGTTCCGGATATCACCGCACTAGATATTAACTGGGTCCTTACTGTCCCGGCTATCTGGCATGATGGAGCCAAGCAGTTTATGAAGGAGGCAGCCAGAAAGGTTATTACACTTTACCTTCAGAGTTGTGAATTGTTATTGCTCGTCATAAGATTTTTGAAATCTAGACGTTTTAAAGTTAATTAATACAATGTCACACATGTAATAACTACACGATTAGTGTCACTGTATTAACGTGTTAAATGCACTAACATATTAACTCACCAGGCGCGGAGGAGAGCTTTTGGGACCAGGCTTTGTCCGTTATCCGTCAGTAACTGTGCCATTGACCCTATGATGACGTCTACCTAAATCCTTATAGCACTGTATCGTTTGATGTTTGTCTTTAATCTTGTCTTCTCGTACCTTTAACGGTTTGTTCTCTTGTTGCTCTGGCTTCTGTAAAGTCACTGAGTACTTACTTTGTGGCTTTCTAGGCTTTTATTGTTTTATATTATATATACGTTATCATTTATGTGTTTTACTTATATTGCCTATAAATGCTGCCTTGTTTGTTAGCGATAATAACCTGGCGGGGATATCTTTATTTACACGGTCCCTTTTACTGGGATGACAATAAGGCAAGAGTGAGGTTTGGTGCATCCTATAACTGGTTTAAACCCCAAGCGGCCTTGTTTTGCCACTGACCGTTCCAAGGCGTTAGTCCTATTGTCAACCCTTTTGTGTTTGTGATGTCTTATTTTGCCTAATATTCATTTATAAGGTTGTTCTTTGTTTCTGTGTGTGTTTGTGGTTGACTGTCGTCCTTGAATGCTGCTATTCCTGTTCAATTTTTAAATCTACTTTAACCGATTTCTTCTCAGATTTTGATATTGATATTAATAAATCTGTTCAATGGATGATAATATTTAGATCAATGGCTTGTTGAGATTATGTTAACAAAATATCCAAGAAGGCCTCTACTAACATAAATATAAAGGTCGAACTCTTAAAACGTTTAAAATTCTCAAGAACCAGAGAACATATTTTGACAGAATTCTTTAATAATAATCCCCAACCCATACACTATAAGGCTTGTTCAAATGAAGTCCCGATGGTAAAAAATACTGCACCAAAACGTGTCCAAATTATGCATATCACGATTTCACATATTTTACAGGTATTGTTATATCAGAAACCCTTTTGCCATGAAGCCACACGGTATAGAGCTCTCATATATTTCATGTAGTATAAGCGTATGCCCCTTTACCGCGTTGGTTGAAATGGTGATACTAGGTTCAATGTTGGTCCAGCTACCGTGTTCACAGTTTATATAGAGTTAAATAAAATAATCGTTAAAAAACATCTTTCCTAAAACTACAAGAGTTAGAGGTCTTACAGTTTGCATAAGCTTATGATCCTCTGCGATATTTGTTCAAATGAAGACCCCGTAATGAAATGTGGTCCATTTCCTGGGGTCAGAATTTATAGAAGGATATAAGAAATCTAGTTTTAAATTGATTGTACTTACTGTACACCAGCTTCATTGAAGTGGAAGCTAAGCTACATGAAAGTCATCTCGTCCGAACAACTATTAAGAATTTAGACAGAGAATACATTTAACACAGCTAATTTCCATTGAAATTTGATTTTCTTCGAAAATTAGCTTGTATTCACAACCCCTTCTTAGAGTCTGTGTGGATTGCAATGACATCACCGCAAGCCGCAGATAGAACTGATTTTTTACCAGAATCATGTCCCCGCGAACTTGGAATTTATACGAAAAAATCGTTTTTGCTGAAATCCTTTTAATATACCTCTGCAAGGACAGCTATGCAACTTCAAACATGTCATCACTACTGACTGAATATGGTCATACACTAAATGTTTGACTTGCGACTATGATAATAAGTAATCCCTCCTAGATTGTTTTTCCGTTTCGAATGAAACTTCACAAACATCGTTGCTGCTACGTGAAGATGTACCTACTTTAAAAAATGGACAACGATATATTTAACATGAGTTAAATCCTCTTGAACTGTTTTGATTTTTAAGTCTTAAAATTATTCGCACAATTCCCTCTTGACAATTGCACCGACTGCAATTCAGTGAACCATCACTACCAAATTTAGATATATGCATATTGTAGCGAATTTGGATTTCTCCTTTGAACTTTGAATTTCTATGAAAATAAGCTTGGGTGCTTGGCTTCAGTGCTGATTGCAATTAACATTCACACATGTCAGCCTTATACTCTGACGATGTACATGCTGTAACATATTTAACTTAACGAAATGAACAAAAGATTAGATATTGGTCTCTGAAAAGCTTGACACTTTCCGAAGGTCATTAGGTGAGTAATTTAGGCCATTTGACCCTCTTATCAACGGTCATGAGATGTCAGTTTGTAAATGTTGCTGCCGAGTCGCTCATTTCTTTACATCGATGATCGATTCCGTAATAATACTTACTCGGCAGTATTTTTAACGTATTGAAGCTTATTTGTATGTCTGTGTTTTAGGCTGGAATTCCGAAGGAACAGCTTGTGTTGGCTCTTGAACCCGAGGCTGCAGCAGTTTACTGCAAAACAGTGATTGTAAAGACGGCTAGAGAACACGGGAAGCAACCTGAGTTAAAGTCATTTGAACAGGGTGCTCAGTTTATGGTTCTTGATCTAGGAGGTAAGTTAAAAGCCTGATTTATTCTCACTGTGACAGTTCCTCAAGTGTTGAGGTTTGTCCTTTTAAATCCATATTTATATACAGCTGTATGCCTCATGTAAGGACTCGTCTTTAGATTGTATGCATTTGAAAATTCCTAAGATAAAACCTATTTATGTTTTCTAAACATATACATTTGTATTACACTGATGCATACTATTAAGTGGCACATAATTAGTTTTAAACATACATTAATTCACTAAAATTAATTAGTATTTATTCAGTTACAATGCATTAGGATTGCTAGATATATTAGGTCGGGTACGAACATGTTTTTCCTTTTTATACGCCCGTAGGGACGTATTATGTTGTGTCGTTGTTCGTCCGTCCGTCCGTCTGTTTGTCCGTCCGTTAACTTTTAGCTGACAACTGCTTGTGGCTTACAACCTTCTTACTATAAGGTCTGCAACAATGAAACTGTGTACACATCTTCAGCATGATCAAATAAATACATGCGAAAAAGTTCCATAACTCTCTGATTAATATCTTTTAAAATAAATAACTACCATTTTGAAAAACGTTTAACCTGGAATTTAACCTTGCCTTTTACAAGTGGCTGTGGATAATAACTTTCAAGTAGTAGGACTACATCAATGAAACATTGTACGCATGTGCAGCATGATCAAAAAATACATCTGAAAAAGGCCCATAGATCTGCTTTGCATTTTCAAAACTGTTTTCCTTTAAATAAGGTTTAACCTGAATCTTAAAATTGTCATTTACATTCAAAGTATACGGTCTACATCAATGAAACTTTACACATCTTCATCATGATCTTATGAATACATCTGAAAAAGGCCCATAATTGTCGGATTCATTGTTCATTTATGCCACACAGGTGGAACCGTTGATATAACAGTTCATGAGGTGGATGCATATGGGCAATTACGGGAGCTGTTACCTCCAAGTGGTGGTCCATGGGGCGGAACGACAGTTGACAGCGCTTTCCAGCAGTTGTTTGTTGACATATTCGGTAAAGAAGTTCTGGCCAACTTTGGCAAAGATAGCAAAACAGATGAGCTTTCTTTCCTCAGAACATTAGAATTAAAAAAGAGATCTGTCAAGGAACCTTGCAAAGAAAACGATAAAGTGACGTTGAAAATACCCGATGCATTGATAAAAGCATACGGAAACAAGAAAGAGGTTGCAGCAGCAATACAAGCAAGTGCATATGCAGAAAGTATTGAACAGAAAACCGACAAACTTCGAATAAAGACACAACTGATCGCTCAAATGTTTCAAGGTTCAAAAGATACCATTGTCAGCCATGTTCGAGGTCTGCTGGAAAAGAGAGAGTTACGCAAGGTTGAAACTATATTGATGGTTGGAGGGTTTTCCGAATCCGATGTAATGATATCGGCAATCAAAACATCCTTCCCAAACATGAAAGTTATAATTCCATCGGAAGCAGGACTTGCTGTTGTGAAGGGTATGTACATGTTAATTTTATTTTTATTAAAAGGTAATACACTCATGTAGTCTATAAAGATGTTCGTCATTACTTAATTTCACCGTTGTGACAATGCCGCCTACAGTTTTATTCAAGATTACAGTAACGAACCATATTATGTAGTGTTTATTTTAATTATTTGTTCAGTAGAAAAACTAAAAACGTGTAAAATAGTAAATAATTAATTATAACATTTTTTAAATGCTTAACAAATTATGCATAGCATTTAGGGCCATATGCAGCAATACAACCATGAACATGCCTTAAACGTTAAAATTGAGATGTTAAGCATCATTGGTGTTTTTCTTTTTTATAAAAGATAAAAACGTGCAGAATCATCTAAAAGAAATTATCATTTTAAAATGAATACATGCCTGTAACGTCGCTTTTAAAATATGTCCGTCATATGACGACATTCTCTCTCCTTGTAACACAATGAGCTCAATGCTCAACTTTACTGAGTGCCATAATCGAATACCATGCCGTAGACACATGCCAAGATATTCCACCAACACCTGGACGACCATTCATAACGCTACCCAAATGCCGAACGTCAATGATGGGAGCTACTAGTACCATATTTATCAAATCACTCGAACGGGGATTGAACCCACGACCAACTCATGCATGCGAGGAAGACCATCTAACACTACGCCATCGCCGCTATATATTTTGAGAAATGAAATATGGCAAAACAAATAATTTTAATTAACCGAATTAAGTTTCCTATACACTGGGTGTTTGTATTATTGTAAACGCTCGCACACATACACACACATACACGCACGCACACTCTCGCTCTTTCATTTAGTACAGAAATTTAGTCCAAAGGCTAGACATATTGCAGAGTTCATTTCTCGCAAATTTGTTTTATATTGCTATGAAAGAGATTTCATGCTGAGTCTTTCACCAGTTACTCAAGCAGATGTTATTGAAGCCTTAAATAACACATCTCGGTATCAGGATGATATATTGAACATTGACAACCCTTTCTTTTCTACTATGGTTAATAATATATACCCTAAAGAACTTCATCTTAACAAGGTACTATTTATGAAACTAATGCTTCTTTTCTCGATTTACCTCTCTCCATTGAAAATGGTGAAATAATTAGCGAAATTTATGACAAGAGAGATGATTTTAATTTTGATATTGTTAATTATCCCCATTTAGATGAGGATGTTCCCCGAGCAACTTCGTATGGGGTCTATGTGTCTCAACTTATTCGTTTTTCTAGAACTTGTACTCGAGTTGAGTACTTTAATATTCGTAATCTTTGCATTGCTAAAAAGCTACTCAATCAGGGCTATCGTTATCATAATCTGCGTAAAGTCTTTGCACAATTTTATTATCGTAACCCTGATCCAAGTATAAAAGTAATTTAAGAACTCTTCTGCGACAAGGACTATCACAACCTGACTTCCATGGTGACGTGATTTGCAAACTTCGTAAGATCCTTGGTCATGATCATTTTCATACTATCTTTGTTAAACCTGTTAAACGGTTTACCAAAAGAGGTTATGATCCTATCATTTTGCAACGCACTGCATGCTTGGTGGTGGACCCATTTACAGTTTGCTACTATGATTTCCTCTTTAATTGTACGATGACCGGACAGGCTGTGTATGATGACGTCTACATAAAGCCCAAAAGGACGGTGAAGTTTGATGTTTGTCTACAATCTTGTCTTATCATGTCCTCAAATGTTTGTTCTCTTGTTGCTCTGGCTTCTGCAAAGTCACTGAGTACCTTCTTTGTGGCTTTCTAGGCTATTGTTGTTGTATTTATATATACACGAGCATATTTGTGTTTTACTTATATTGCCTATTAAAGCTGCCTTGTTGGTTAGAGAATAGTTCATGACGGGGATGTCTTTATTTACACTGTCCCGTTTTATTAGGATGACAGTAGGGTAAGTGTGAGGTATGGTGCACCCTAGAACTTGATTTAAACCCCCAGCGGCCTTTTTTGCCACTGACCGTGATTTTGCTAATCCCTTTTTAATTCTTCCGATACAACCTATATTTTGTTTTTAATTTGAAATTGAGAATTCAGAAATTTCAGAAAACATTTGTATTAGTTCCGGCTGATAGAGCAGTAATAATGTCATCACTGTTTAACTTTTCCATAACGTCAGCGTTTTATTCCGGAATTAGTGAGCACAAATTCGTATATTCCAGTTCATTCTACTGAGGATGATTTTGTTTCCACGCAT
Source organism: Cyrtodaria siliqua (assembly GCA_037043455.1). NCBI lineage: Eukaryota > Metazoa > Mollusca > Bivalvia > Adapedonta > Hiatellidae > Cyrtodaria > Cyrtodaria siliqua. The sequence continues at coordinate 11,115 of JAWPHD010015290.1, read as the reverse complement.
ATAACTCAGTGCACTGCTTTCAAGGCTGGGGTAGACGAAACTCAAAATAAACTGCCAACATAGTACTGAATTCCTAAATAACATCCTTATAAAACCCGCTTTGATTGTGCGATGACAGGACAGATTGTGGATCTTGTGATGACCTCTACCTAAATCCTGAGAGAATAGTACCGTTTGATGTTTGTCTTCAATCTTGTCTTGTGCCTTTAATGATTTATTCTCTTGTTGGTGTCAATTCTTGTAGCACTTGTTTTTTGGCTTTCACGGGTTTTGCTTTTTTATATTCAAATATACATAATCATCATTGTGTTATACTTATATTGCCTGTTAATGCTGCGTAGTTTGTTAGAGGATACAGCTTGGTGGTGATTTATTTATTTACACGCTACCGTATTATTGGGATGACAATATGATAAGAGTGAGGTTTGGTGCACCCTAGAACCTGATTTAAACCCCCAGCGGCCTTTTGGGCCACTGACCGTTCCAAGGCGGTCCCCATATTGTCGGTCATTTTATGTTTTTGCTAGCATATGCCTTGCCATTTATTTATCCTTGTGAGTAGTGTTTGTTTCAAGCGTTTCCTGTTTGACATTTATATAAACTGTAACACAATTTACTATCTCTAAACAAAGGGGGAGACGCTATTTATAATTACAGGTATCTCTCAACAACGGAGACGCTATTTATAATCATAGTTATCTGTCAACAACGGAGTCCCTGTTTCTAATTATAGGTATCTCTCAACAACGGAGACGCTATTAATAATCATAGTTATCTCTCAACAACGGAGTCCCTGTTTCTAATTATAGTTATCTCTCAACAACGGAGTCGCTATTTAAAATCATAGTTATCTATCAACAACGGAGTCCCTGCTTCTAATTATAGTTATCTCTCAACAACGGAGTCTCTATTTCTAATTACAGGTATCTCTCAACAACGGAGACGCTATTTATAATCATAGTTATCTGTCAACAACCGAGTCCCTGTTTCTAATTATAGGTATCTCTCAACAACGGAGTCCCTATTTCTAATAATAGGTATCTCTCAACAACGGAGACGCTATTTATAATCATAGTTATCTATCAACAACGGAGTCCCTGTTTCTAATTATAGGTCTTTCATTTTGACTGTTGGAGTTTAATATCGCTTTTTATCATACTACAAAGAATCCTCGAGTTTTGATTGGTAATTGTCTAATGACATTAACAGTGTCAAGCCTTTAAACCTATGATACACAATGGAGACGTTTCAATACTGATGTGTTCATAATAGAAACTTCCGACTCCGCAACTGGTTATACAAGTTTAATGATGTTACTTCCAAACAATTAGATCAAATTCCAACATTCTTATTAAGTTTGAAAAAAGTAGTTAAATGACAATGTCTAATTTATGACGTTATATACGTGTTCAGTAGGTTTGTAAAAACACTCTGTAATTTCTTTTATTCCAGGTGCTGTTGTATACGGTCACGACATCAATTCCATCAGCTCAAGACAAATTTCCTATACTTATGGTAAAATGAGATATTCTAATAACAAACCATCATTCTGTTATGTTTATTGCACTTTCAACGTTACATGATACCGTAAAATATAAATGTATATAATGACGATATCAACCATACCCAATCCATAATGACCACCCTTCGGTGTTAATTGGAATTTAATAAATGAATTGACACAATGATGACCTGATGTAATTTTATCATTGCTTAAACACAGAGCTATAAAGCTCTCACTAAGAGCTATACATTGAAACACTGCGCGTTTAAACACTATAGCTGTTGTTTTCACTGTTTAGTGTCCGGAACTCATCACAGCCTATATCCATCCTCCTTAGAACGGTACTACAAAAGAACTAAAAATAACCATTGTTAATAACAATTCTTTGAATAATTCATCATACTAAATAATAATATGGTTTTACTTGAAATATATTTTTCCGCTGTACTTCGGCCATATTTAACCAGTCTGTGCTTTAAGCATTGCGTATGGTAATACTACGATTATTGTAACCTTATATTTAAGTTCTTAATGACGTAGAAGGGTGGGTGAGTGGTAAAAGCGACTTTACTGTTTGCCTGTCGGATTCGAATGACAGAAATACTTTTCTGCTCAGTACACGTCAGCGTATACTCGCTTTGCACGTATATAGCGCCCTCTAGGAACCGGTTGAAACCTGTATGAACAGGTTCAATGTTATTCGCCGAACTTTAAATTATTAAAGAAACACTCTCATAAATTATGTTTTACGCATCGATTTCTGCCTTATATACCGACTATTGGGGTGTTCGTCAATTTGACACTACTTCTCACGTGACTCATTCATATTCATGAGTTACTACCAGTTAAAATAGAGACTTTGTAGCTTTAAGATAATAGTTGAAGATTAGCTGTAATACACCGAGTGAATTATGTCTGTGTAACCAGTTGGCCTTCGAGCGCAATCGGAACGACCTCGTCGATTTTGTCGTCATATTATTTTACCTGAGAGGCAACACGAGAGACTTTTGAGTTCATTTAAGGTCATATATAAGGACAAGTGCGTTTCCATTGATCTTTTTCAAAATCGTTCACAATTGGACTATACAGTGTGAAATTAAGCGAACATATGTCTGGGCGTAACGTCGCTTTTAATAATATGTTAGTCACATCACGACAGTGTCTCTAGCAGTGAGCTCAATATGTGTCGTTATTGAGATGCCCAACTGGAACAGACACATGCCGTGATACTCCACCCATGCACCTGGTCGACCATTGAATTGAACTGGATTTTATAGTCGCTTGCAAGTATAAAAGTCGAACAGGAAATGCAGCTATTACAGAACACAGTAAACCCAAAAACACGCAAAACGACAAACATGAATGGCAATGTTAATAGGGAATAAAGGCATATGACGTCACAAACACGAACAAGGGTTGACAATAGGGCTACCGTCTTGGAACGGTCATTGACAAAACAGGACGCTGGGGCTTAAACCAGGTTAAACTAACTCACCCGAGATCATATTTGCGGCGTATTTCACACCTTCGAAACCGCTCGTTTGTGAAATACTACGCTCATCTGACGACATAGTTATTTGTGTGTATTTCTTCTATGTTATTCAGTTGTTTCCAAAGGATCTCCCATTTCAGTATGTTTTAAAATTCACACTAGCGTTTGTTAAATCCAGTGTTGCGGTTGTAAACAGTCTCCTCGTGCCACGAATCATGAAAGGTCCTTGTCCTCTGGAATTACAGGTGTTGTTTTTCACACTACCTCTCATGAACAGACTCACTAAAACCGAGTCTGCTACTTTATTCTCACGGTTGTGTTTGTTGCTTCCAGAGGATATCCCTTTTCAGTTATATGTTGTAAATCTACTTAAAACTTTCTTTTTAAAGTGAATTTGAAAAATCATAAATATTTTCAATTAGGGAATTTATAAAATCAATAGCATTTATAGTATTGCCTCCGCATCACACTGTAAGTCAACCCAACACAATCCATTTGTGTAGTATGTTTAATATATCCCAGAGGACATTGATAAACTAGTCATACCAAATCGATTTAAATTTACATATTTAAATCCCGTCCGAACACTCCTATTCTCTCTATACAACACCCAAATACCCTCAATCCCACCAAAAAACGTTTTATATTTTTATGAATGTGATTTAATATGTGTTTTGTATCCAGTTGGTGTTAATTTTTAATAGATATTTATAATGTTACATAATTAGCAGGAGCGTTAATATAGACGATGAGGTAATGAGTAGATGCAATTCAGTGGAAAAGTATTACCAATAAGATATATTTCCCAGTAAGAATTGTCACATGTATGTTCTCAGCATTCTCGAAAATCCCCTGTTTAAAGATTACATTGTTTAATCGTTCATTTTTATTTCACCCTTTTCTAGCGAAATTGAAAACAAAACTATACATTTACTACAGCTTTATTACTTCTTTCCTTCCAGGTATTTCAACATCAGCTCCGTTTGATAACAAAAAACACCCAAGAAGTCTTTGTTACTATGAAAATGGGATGTTAAAATGCGGAGATATCTTCAAAGTTTTCATAAAAGCTGGTAGTACAGTAGTACCCGGAAAAACACATATAGAACATATATTCAACGGCTCTGCTACTTGTTCGGATATAGAGGTTTATAAAACGTCAGAAAATGAACCTATGTATACAACAGACGTCGGGTGCAACAAAGTTGGAATAATTCATTTAGACATTGATACATTCCAACGGGTGGTCGTCACAATGTCTTTCGGGAAAACCGAGTTAGAACTCAAAGCAGTAGTACATGGTACAAGTCAGTCAGTTCGTGCACAATTCGACTTCTTGAATTGACAAACATTTTAAAAACGTGTTCTAAATTCATTAAAGGGAGTACATCAGGCTTTTCAATGGTGTCTAGGGGTCCGACTTAAAATTGACAAATAATGATATATTCTATTTTAAAGCGCCTAAACATAATGAATGATCCTAAAAATGACCCCTTAGTTACAAGGAAATTCATTCTGTACAGTAATATGTGCTATCCTAGGTTACGCACCAGGGTTAATTTCAGCATTGTATGCCCGATTCCGTCCTAGCTATATGGTGTATTCGAAGTTTAAACCTTAACAATATGGTTCGAACATCATATTTTGATGGATATAAGTGTTTTATCATGAATTGGAACATTTTTATAATTTAAGATATTTCTAGAAAAATCCTGATGTACTCCCTTTAAAGTCCCTATCCCGCCATCAACAGGCACATTTTACAACAGATGTACACCACAAATCCAAAATCTATAGACACGATATAAATGGCTTTAACCATTCAGACCAAATCCCAGAACTGGAGCGTCGAATTAAGAGTTACCATCTCATAATTCATTTTAGGGATATTCAATCACGGGTACTTTAAAGCGTGTAATCATCACATATACATTATTATATAATCTCAACTACTGCATAGATTTTTGATAAACGGTTTGTAGTGTAATTTTTCCGTTATTTGGCGGGTTAGTTTCTTTAATTGAACACATTCAGTTGTATGTGTGTGTTTTTGTGTAAGAAAATCAATATGCTTGCTGTAAAATGAGAATATCACTCCTTGCGTACAATTGTGCTCTTATGAAAGTTATTTGTTAATCGTATTCGGTTATTTTTTTGCTAAATATAAACAAACAGATATGTCAAACTCTACATGTAAGCAGACATATAGATTATGCTTTTGATTTCATACAATTGCCACTAATGTACATATATCTTTTTATATACACAAATTAACAAATAATGTATGGTGCTGAGGTCCATATGCAAGTTTATGAACTTCGCTTCGGTACATATAACATTCTAGGTCTGACTGCCCAGTCCATAAACTGCATATGGATCGAAGTACCATACATTATTTGTTATATTATACCGAATTTGACCAACAAATTAAAACATTACATTTTTATGTTTTACTTAAATATGATGTCGTTTTTTTCACACGTCCGAAATTATAGCTCTTGGACCGGGGCCGGTCAATATTATACAATTATGGACTTTTCAGCTGTTATACATGATGTGATATGCACCAAAAAAATCATTATTGACCGAGGCGATAGCCGAGGTCAATAATGATTTTTTGGTACATATCAACATCATGTATAACAGCTAAAAAGTCCATAACTGTTTTATTATATAACCCCTTAATTTACAATTATATAAAACAGGTCAATATCAAAAAAACAATTATATAAAACAGGTCAATATCAAAAAAACAGGTCAATATCAAAAAAACAGGTCAATATCGCTAGATATTTTTTCTAAAAAATTACTTTTTAGCCAATGAAAACGCGTCTATTTATAGGTTATATAATAAACAAGTTTATGGACCGGATGACGTCACATTAAACAAAGAGTGGGATATGCAAATGAAATATAATATTAGCTTTTAATGTACATTAGTGGTTCGTGACCTGAATGATACATTCAGTTTTATTGTATATAGCTGCATAGGTACAATATCCACATTATTAGATAAAATTAACTTATTGTGTTGTCTCTTAGGCATTGCTGATCGCATAAGAAGGAATGTGACATTATCTAACGCAACAGGTTTACAAAGGTCTCACACCTCAATTTTCCCGTAGGGTTACTGTACAGCTTTTCAAACATCTGAGCTTCAAAGCTGGGCAGAAAATATTGTTGTTGGTTTAATATCTTCAGTATAGCCAAAATCAGTAATTAAAAACAATAAAAGACATAAGTTAGCTATGTTTTTTTTCTGATTGTTGAATGAAACCTCATATCAACATGGGATTTTCTGTATTATATGTCTTTTACACTGCAGATGTATTCTAAAACAAAGAAAACCCTATTTTCAAATTAAGAATTGCCAAAAATTGAGAAAAGAATAATAGAATTATTTTCTGTTTTCCTTTTGTCTATAGGTCCGTGAGCTTTCAGGGGAGATAATAGAGTTGTGAGACCGGAAGAGGCAGACAATTTAAAATCAGGTTCCTACGGCTTTCACTGAAAATGTTCCTTACATATGAATGCAATGACTCTTTGTACCAGTGTTATACTCTGTATCAAAAATGCGATTTCTTTATGTATGCATACGTTTTGCTTATTTATCTTAAATTTAATTTTATATTGTAGTTGTTGAAAAACCTTCAATCTAATATGCCTGTGTCATACTGAATGCTCGCCTATTCTGGTAGCACATATTTACAGTTCCTTTAATCTGAATGTCCAATGTTATAACGTACGATTCCCAAATATTTTCATAAATAAGGCAATCAAATCGGGTATTTTGTGTTCCCGTACCAAATAAAAGTCTAAAGAAAAGTCATTAAAATGTATAAGTGAAGGTCTGCACGTATCACATGACCACGAATGACTAACACAATTAATTTAGTTTGACATATCAACCTATTGCGGGAACATGCAGATAAATAAAAGTGTCAATTAGGTCACGCATTATAAATATTAAGGCATTTATATAAAGCATCTTTATATACAGTCTGATTGGATTTACAGATTTTATCTACAATTGTCAAAACATTTGACCTTTAAACATGTTAAATAGGATTTTTCAGGCACAAAATAGTTATTATATGGTACCAATAGTAATGAACACCTTCCATGTACATGCCATTTAATGAACATGACAAAACATGACAAAATGAACCCATCTGTCCGGGTAAGCAGTGGCTCTATTTTTGTCCTAAACTAAAGATAAAATAATTGTATGGTAACATAAAACCAAATTTTCACGAAATGTATATTACCTAGAAATTAAACACAATCGTATTAAAATATAAAAATCATTAAGAATGCTGATAGCAATATAACGTCTCGCTATAATATTGTGTTCATTTGGTCACGTAAAATCGGCTGGATGATTTTTCAAAACCAAAAATACAAGCATAACAAACGGCACTGATTGCTTTGCATTGCTCCTTTGAAGAATAATGCCACACCTGAAGCATTCATTATACGTCCTGTTCGGGTTCCTCATGTTTGCGTTTGTCGCTAATCCATCTTTTCGGTCCGATCAATAGTGTTCTCGTAGAGTTCCTTCGGCACGTGAGATCCCAACCCGGGTTTCCGCCAATTGTAAAAAACTATTAAACGTTACTATATTTGTATAATTCATTGAACAAGTCGAGATTTTATTGTAATGTTTGTATTTACAATTTGATTAGATTCGTCAAATCAAATATACATTTCAGCAACTAATACAGTTAATCAGGCTGATATTACTAGTATAAACAAGTGTGGTCTTCCACATAATATTACAGTGTGGGTATTGGGCTTAGAATCACTTGAGTGAAAAAAACAATTTAAAATGAAAAAAAAGTCTATTAAGTTTCTAATTTAGATTTACCTTTTAGTTGTATGATAGCAACATTTCTAAAATAATTGTTTTATAATTGTGCATTTTAATAGGTTTATTTGCACCGATATTTTCATTGCATCCCTAGAAGTGCCACACTTTAAAAAAAATAACTTATTTGATGATTTGTCCGAAAAAATTGTAATAACAGCAAACATTTGTATCTCAGTTTATTGTGAAAGTTTTTCGTTTAAAAAACACACACTTTAGTCGGTGAGAAAAGAAAAACATTTCTGAGAGGTGTTGCTCTTAATGAGATACCGTTTGCATGACACAATGCACCAACTGTACTTAAATATACGCTTATCTAATATATCTGCAAGCCCGAAAAGTTGTAAAATAATCTACAATACATCAGCTGAGAAAATTGAATTGAAACGGGAAATGATTCTTTACTACCGATGTTTGTATGGATCCTAATGTAGTAATGCACTGTGATGTCAAATATTCCACAGAATTTCGTTTCGTAAGTAATGTAATCATTACGGATATTCGGTGTTCCGGACTCAATGAAGGCCTAATTTACAATATAATGTGTTATAACAGCAAATATTTGTATCTCAGTTTATTGTGGAAGTATGACTAACACAATTTATGTCAGGGCAACGTACTTCGATTTTGTTATATTGGATACTATGAGTGAAATCCATGTTTCTGGTCCGAATGTGACATGTTCAATAATGGTTTGAGTGAAATACAGTTATTTCTGCAAATATGCACCAAACATGTGCATTGCCCACATTATTTTCCGGTTAAAGGGACACTGTCCGTAAGTAAGCAGATATTGAGCATAACCAATTAACTTGCTGACTTTTATTCAGTGAAATGTATACATGAAAACAAGAGGATAGACCCTAAGAAATATGTAGGAATACATTCGTGAGTTTGAAAAAAAAAAGTTTTAATTATTATATGTAAATAAAGTGGGACCCACAATATTTACCTTTTCTGCGATCACGTGACTTCCGGTAGCGCATTAGGTTTTCACCACAGTATGTATTGCGAAATATGTATAGCCCGCTTAGCTCAGTCGGGAGCTTTACGACCACTTTACGCTCACGCACACTATTATTACGGCGAGTGTAATTTTAGTTTGGGCTGCGAGTTCAAACGCACAAAGCGGATTTACTTTTTTTTGTAACGCGATTGAATTCCGTTAAACAATCTTGCTTTTAATTAGTAAATATTCAATAATGTTTAGTGTGTAATGTTTCAGAACATAACAGTGCAGCAGCAGCTGAAGCTTTTCACGCGCACACACCGCATAACTCACTTTTGAGTTTCAAGTGTTTTAACACGAAGTAGTCCCAATTTGCACTCACGTGCAGTTACGCGGAAATTGCAGTTGTCTTTTAAAAAACGTTAGCTTAAGCCAATTTTGAATGCAAAAACAACACAGACAATGAATAAAGTAAGTTTATACGTTAAACATCCCCATAGCATTCGTTTTGACTACTATTGGCATATTTTGCATAGCCTAAATCGCTGTTCAAATGTGAAGATCGGAAATTTTGAGGTTTTTGAAACTGCAAAATTGCCGATTTCTCAAAACGGTCACAAAAACATGTGTTGTCACTAATTTGGCTTAAATTAACAGGAATGATAGATCAGTACCTCTACTACCTTTCCTGAAAATTTCGGCAAAATTCATAACTACCCATTTTTTGAGACCGTTTTGAAAGATGGTCACCCTTTTTTCTCACTCAAAACACACATTATTCAAAATGGCGGCTACAAGCTAAATAAGCAAAACTGAAAATCAATTACAGAAACGTAAAACATGAATATTTTCTACTCCCGGATATAGTTATTTCCTGCTCCGAATAAAATGTCAGTAAGTCAACCTTTAAACACTTTTTCTGCCTTTCCTTTAGCATGTTTACGGTAAAAATCAGCCGCCCTAGACGCTTATTAAAAATCACAACAGGCCAAGTCGGCAGTAATTTGTTGTGTTGATTTACGGTTGAATGAACTATGGATAATTGCAAGTGAATACTTCACAATTCCAGGATTTAATGAGCAAAAAGACAGACCTATTCATGTGTTAACTATTGTTATGGGTGAATGATGTAACAAATACTTGTAGAACATCTCCTGTCAAGGTCATGTCATGTAGATCACATGAGTCATGTCCCTTCGCCTCGATTAGGGACACCGACAACTTTGGTGTTTAGACATAAAGGAAAAACAAAGGATGAAAGGTATGTACAGCACTCGGTACTGACCCATAAATGTGTTTTATTTAGTGCATGTTCATGTTTATAGTGTCTCCGTTAAAATTTAATAATATTATAGCACTGATGTATTATTTCTATGATGAGACCCTTCCAGTGGGGTCTATGTTCACAGAAAATATGATCCAATGTTCCCCAAAAATATTTTGCTTTGTTCTCCAAAAATATTTTTCCATTTATTTTTATTATTATGTTCCCTTGTTCCCTAAAAATATTACCAATAACAGAAAATGTTCCATTGTTCCCCAAAAATATTACCAATAACAGAAAATGTTGACAGTTCCATTGTTCCCCAAAAATAAATGGCCTTGTCCCCAAACCCCCTCTATGACCGCAGATCAGAAATGCACCGTTGCCACCTCCCCTTCACCACCCCCCCCCCCCCCCCCCCCCCCCACACACACTGCCCAAAGTTTGCATATAGCTACAGCAGTACTGTAAAGGATTAACACATCTACTGTAGGTATGTATGTATAAAAACAACAATTGATTTTCTTTCAGGGATCTTTGCGGATGTTGCCACCTTCTGTCAAGTGGCATCTCCAAGTTCCAGCTCTGAGACTTAGCCTAGCCCTGGGTAAGCTAAAGCTATAAACTTTAATATATTTGACCCCAGTGATATAGGTTAATTAAGCTAATAATATGGCAATATTTCGAGCCACCCCAGAGAGTGGAATTCAAAAAAAATGTACCTAAGCTACTCTATCTATCTTACTAGCAAATGTTAATATTTCGAGCCGCCCCAAATTCGGGAATACATTTCTGCGGTTCTTTAACGTGGTTTTTATAAATGAAGATTTTAATAAGCTTGATAAGCTTGAGAAACAGTAGATTTATTTGAGTGGGAGAACCCGATGTGTACAGATTTTTTTATTATTCTCATTAAAGTAGCCATCCCGCCAACAACAGTCAAATTTTATAAACATGATGTACACTGTTTCTAAACCTACTGATGACAAAGTATATATATAACTTACATATTTTGAGAAATCAAACTCATACATACACA
>JAWPHD010015289.1:0-56119 GCA_037043455.1 Cyrtodaria siliqua | reverse complement strand
ACAAAGGCTATAATATTGGGTTTGAAACTCGCATAGGCTATAATATTGGGTTCAAAACTCGCATAGGCTATAATATTGGGTTCAAAACTCACATAGGCTATAGTATTGGGTTCAAAACTCGCATAGGCTATAATATTGGGTTCAAAACTCGCAAAGGCTATAGTATTGGGTTTGAAACTCGCATAGGCTATAATATTGGGTTCAAAACTCGCATAGGCTATAGTATTGGGTTTGAAACTCGCATAGGCTATAATATTGGGTTCGAAACTCGCATAGGCTATAGTATTGGGTTTGAAACTCGCAAAGGCTATAATATTGGGTTCAAAACTCGCATAGGCTATAGTATTGGGTTCAAAACGCGCAAAGGCTATAATATTAGGTTCAAAACTCGCATAGGCTATAATATTGGGTTTGAAACTCGCATAGGCTATAATATTGGGTTTGAAACTCGCATAGGCTATAATATTGGTTTCAAAACTCGCATAGGCTATAGTATTGGGTTCAAAACTCGCATAGGCTATAATATTGGGTTCAAAACTCGCAAAGGCTATAATATTGGGTTTGAAACTCACAAAGGCTATAATATTGGGTTTGAAACTCGCAAAGGCTATAATATTGGGTTTGAAACTCACAAAGGCTATAATATTGGGTTTGAAACTCGCAAAGGCTATAATATTGGGTTCAAAACTCGCATAGGCTATAATATTGGGTTCAAAACTCACATAGGCTATAGTATTGGGTTTGAAACTCGCATAGGCTATAATATTGGGTTCAAAACTCGCATAGGCTATAGTATTGGGTTTGAAACTCGCATAGGCTATAATATTGGGTTCGAAACTCGCATAGGCTATAGTATTGGGTTTGAAACTCACATAGGCTATAATATTGGGTTTGAAACTCGCATAGGCTATAATATTGGTTTCGAAACGCGCAAAGGCTATAATATTGGGTTCAAAACTCGCATAGGCTATAATATTGGGTTCAAAACTCACATAGGCTATAATATTGGGTTCAAAACTCACATAGGCTATAATATTGGGTTCAAAACTCGCAAAGGCTATAATATTGGGTTCAAAACTCGCATAGGCTATAATATTGGGTTCAAAACGCGCAAAGGCTATAATATTGGGTTCAAAACTCGCATAGGCTATAGTATTGGGTTTGAAACGCGCAAAGGCTATAATATTGGTTTTGAAACTCACAAAGGCTATAATATTGGGTTCAAAACTCACATAGGCTATAATATTGGGTTCAAAACTCGCATAGACTATAATATTGGGTTTGAAACTCACAAAGGCTATAATATTGGGTTCAAAACTCACATAGGCTATAATATTGGGTTCAAAACGCGCAAAGGCTATAATATTGGGTTCAAAACGCGCAAAGGCTATAATATTGGGTTCAAAACTCGCAAAGGCTATAATATTGGGTTCAAAACTCACATAGGCTATAATATTGGGTTCAAAACTCGCATAGGCTATAATATTGGGTTTGAAACTCGCAAAGGCTATAGTATTGGGTTCAAAACGCGCAAAGGCTATAATATTGGGTTCAAAACTCGCATAGGCTATAGTATTGGGTTTGAAACTCGCATAGGCTATAGTATTGGGTTCAAAACGCGCAAAGGCTATAATATTGGGTTCAAAACTCGCATAGGCTATAATATTGGGTTCGAAACTCGCATAGGCTATAATATTGGGTTTGAAACTCGCATAGGCTATAATATTGGGTTCAAAACTCACATAGGCTATAGTATTGGGTTTGAAACTCGCATAGGCTATAATATTGGGTTCAAAACTCGCATAGGCTATAGTATTGGGTTTGAAACTCGCATAGGCTATAATATTGGGTTCGAAACTCGCATAGGCTATAGTATTGGGTTTGAAACTCGCAAAGGCTATAATATTGGGTTCAAAACTCGCATAGGCTATAGTATTGGGTTCAAAACGCGCAAAGGCTATAATATTAGGTTCAAAACTCGCATAGGCTATAATATTGGGTTTGAAACTCGCATAGGCTATAATATTGGGTTTGAAACTCGCATAGGCTATAATATTGGTTTCAAAACTCGCATAGGCTATAGTATTGGGTTCAAAACTCGCATAGGCTATAATATTGGGTTCAAAACTCGCAAAGGCTATAATATTGGGTTTGAAACTCACAAAGGCTATAATATTGGGTTTGAAACTCGCAAAGGCTATAATATTGGGTTTGAAACTCACAAAGGCTATAATATTGGGTTTGAAACTCGCAAAGGCTATAATATTGGGTTCAAAACTCGCATAGGCTATAATATTGGGTTCAAAACTCACATAGGCTATAGTATTGGGTTTGAAACTCGCATAGGCTATAATATTGGGTTCAAAACTCGCATAGGCTATAGTATTGGGTTTGAAACTCGCATAGGCTATAATATTGGGTTCGAAACTCGCATAGGCTATAGTATTGGGTTTGAAACTCACATAGGCTATAATATTGGGTTTGAAACTCGCATAGGCTATAATATTGGTTTCGAAACGCGCAAAGGCTATAATATTGGGTTCAAAACTCGCATAGGCTATAATATTGGGTTCAAAACTCACATAGGCTATAATATTGGGTTCAAAACTCACATAGGCTATAATATTGGGTTCAAAACTCGCAAAGGCTATAATATTGGGTTCAAAACTCGCATAGGCTATAATATTGGGTTCAAAACGCGCAAAGGCTATAATATTGGGTTCAAAACTCGCATAGGCTATAGTATTGGGTTTGAAACGCGCAAAGGCTATAATATTGGTTTTGAAACTCACAAAGGCTATAATATTGGGTTCAAAACTCACATAGGCTATAATATTGGGTTCAAAACTCGCATAGACTATAATATTGGGTTTGAAACTCACAAAGGCTATAATATTGGGTTCAAAACTCACATAGGCTATAATATTGGGTTCAAAACGCGCAAAGGCTATAATATTGGGTTCAAAACGCGCAAAGGCTATAATATTGGGTTCAAAACTCGCAAAGGCTATAATATTGGGTTCAAAACTCACATAGGCTATAATATTGGGTTCAAAACTCGCATAGGCTATAATATTGGGTTTGAAACTCGCAAAGGCTATAGTATTGGGTTCAAAACGCGCAAAGGCTATAATATTGGGTTCAAAACTCGCATAGGCTATAGTATTGGGTTTGAAACTCGCATAGGCTATAGTATTGGGTTTGAAAACGCGCAAAGGCTATAATATTGGGTTCAAAACTCGCATAGGCTATAATATTGGGTTCGAAACTCGCATAGGCTATAATATTGGGTTTGAAACTCGCATAGGCTATAATATTGGGTTCAAAACTCACATAGGCTATAGTATTGGGTTTGAAACTCGCATAGGCTATAATATTGGGTTCAAAACTCGCATAGGCTATAGTATTGGGTTTGAAACTCGCATAGGCTATAATATTGGGTTCGAAACTCGCATAGGCTATAGTATTGGGTTTGAAACTCGCAAAGGCTATAATATTGGGTTCAAAACTCGCATAGGCTATAGTATTGGGTTCAAAACGCGCAAAGGCTATAATATTAGGTTCAAAACTCGCATAGGCTATAATATTGGGTTTGAAACTCGCATAGGCTATAATATTGGGTTTGAAACTCGCATAGGCTATAATATTGGTTTCGAAACGCGCAAAGGCTATAATATTGGGTTCAAAACTCGCATAGGCTATAATATTGGGTTCAAAACTCACATAGGCTATAATATTGGGTTCAAAACTCACATAGGCTATAATATTGGGTTCAAAACTCGCATAGGCTATAATATTGGGTTCAAAACTCGCATAGGCTATAATATTGGGTTTGAAACTCGCACAGGCTATAATATTGGGTTCGAAACTCGCACAGGCTATAATATTGGGTTCGAAACTCGCACAGGCTATAATATTGGGTTCGAAACTCGCACAGGCTATAATATTGGGTTCGAAACTCGCACAGGCTATAATATTGGGTTCAAAACTCGCATAGGCTATAATATTGGGTTCAAAACTCACATAGGCTATAATATTGGGTTCAAAACTCACATAGGCTATAATATTGGGTTCAAAACTCGCATAGGCTATAATATTGGGTTCAAAACTCGCATAGGCTATAATATTGGGTTCAAAACTCGCATAGGCTATAATATTGGGTTCAAAACTCGCATAGGCTATAATATTGGGTTTGAAACTCGCATAGGCTATAATATTGGGTTCGAAACTCGCATAGGCTATAATATTGGGTTCAAAACTCGCATAGGCTATAATATTGGGTTTGAAACTCGCATAGGCTATAATATTGGGTTCGAAACTCGCACAGGCTATAATATTGGGTTCGAAACTCGCACAGGCTATAATATTGGGCTCGAAACTCGCATAGGCTATAATATTGGGTTCGAAACTTGCATAAGCTATATTATTGGGTTCAAAACTCGCGTAGGCTATAATATTGGGTTCGAAACTCGCATATGCTATAATATTGCGTTTGAAACTTGCATAGGCTATAATATTGGGTTCGAAACTCGCATAGGCTATAATATTGGGTTCGAAACTCAAATAGGCTATAGTATTGGGTTTGAAACTTGCATAGACTATTATATTGGGTTCAAAACTCGCATAGGCTTTAATATTGTTCAGCGAATGTGTGTGTATTTTTGATATAACTTTGTCGATCGCAATTATAGAAATGAAAAGGTTGCTATAAAGCTGCCTTGTGTATGGGATTCTTGCCATGTTTCAGTAGCTTGAATTTGGTAGTAAACTAAGCATTAAACCGCTCATATTTGCTTAAGGAACGTGCCCACTAGCCTTATACACAGCTATAGTAGCTTAAAGTGAGATCATTTTATTATCTTTTGTGAGATCATGTTTTAAATTTACTCACCTTTAGTTAGGTCATGTTTAGACATTTTTTTGCTGAGACTTTTCAACCCTCCCTCTATCCTTCTCCTGGCGCTAAGGAAGGTAAGTGTGGCCTGACTCGCCGTCTTAAATGACATCTTGCCTTTGAGGCCATGCCTATGAAAATGTGTTTCACTTTTACTCTCCCTCCTATCCAGTGAACTTGGCTCGCTAGGACTGTCTTCTTCATGGTCAGACTTAGGCTTCCTCCATCCTGAAGGAAATCAAATGAAATGGGGTTTAGTTCTCGTTAACACGTTGTGTTAGGTTATATTGGGACAGCAACCTTAGAGTGAGATGAGATTATGGTTGACGTTTTCCCTCAGACATGCGCCGCCTGGGATGGTTGACGTTTCTCCTCAGACATGCCCCCGCCAGGGAGCAAACCCAGGCGGGACAGAGGTCTGTAGCTCTACCCCCGCCAGGGAGCAAACCCAGGCGGGACAGAGGTCTGTAGCTCTAAAGCAAAAGCCTTATCCCTTGATCTTTCGCGGTCAAAGAACAAACTTTCCCCCAGTAATTATCCAGAGGGTATGCATAACATACTTTCCATGAGTACTTGTCACAGGGTATGCAGGAAAGGTTTTAAGCCAGTATTTGTTCAGAAGGTGTGCATCAATAACACACTTTCCCACATAACTTGTCCAGAGGGAGTGCATAACAAACTTCCCCCAAAACTTGTCCAGAGGAAGTGTATAACAAACTTCCCCCAGCACTTGTCCAGAGGGAGTGTATAACAAACTTCCCCAAGTACTTGTCCAGAGGGAGTGTATAACAAACTTTCCCCAGTACTTGTTCAGAGGGATTGCATAACAAACTTCCCCCAGTACTTGTCCAGAGGGAGTGTACAACAAACTTCCCCCAGTACTTGTCCAGAGAGAGTGTATAACAAACTTCTCCCAACCCCACTACTTGTCAAGAGGGAGTGTATAACAAACTTCTCCCAACCCCACTACTTGTCCAGAGGGAGTGTATAACAAACTTCTCCCAACCCCATTACTTGTCCAGAGGGAGTGTATAACAAACTTCTCCCAACCCCACTACTTGTCCAGAGGGGGTGTATAACAAACTTCTCCCAACCCCACTACTTGTCCAGAGGGAGTGTATAACAAACTTCTCCCAACCCAACTACTTGTCCAGAGGGAGTGTATAACAAACTTCCCCCCAGTACTTGTCCAGAGGGAGTGTATAACAAACTGCCCCCAGCCCCACTACTTGTCCAGAGGGTGTGCATTTTTAAACACCATTATCTCACCAATATGAAACTTGCTGAATTTCCTGCGAGGTGTGCTGGTGCCCGAGGGTGGATCATCTTCTGCGGCTGAGAGGCTTGCGCGGGGGCTGCCCTTCCCCAGCATGTCTTCCTGCAGCTCCGAGTCACTGGCTGCATACCCCTGCTGAAGCACCGGGTTCCACTGCTGAAAGCAGCAAATAACCATCAGTGCAGTTCTGAGTTGTATTAAGATAAAAACAAATTAACACGACGCTAGTTGTCAATCATTTATCCATTTAACCCATCAAACCAATGCGATACCTACGACAAACAATAGCACGTGCAATAGTATAATAAAGCATGTGCAACTGTATTATAATATAACCTATTGTCAATATACTCCGACATCAACAATAGGGAGGAGATATCTAAGTACTGGTGTCATGATAATTTATATTTAAACGTAAAAAATGTTTGCTGTTTACTCACGACAAACTTATTCACACAGATTTACTTTTTTGTTATGACCTGCAGGGCTCTGGAAATATTTTGAAAATCCACTTGCCCAGGGCAAGTGGATTTTCAGAATCCACTTGCCCTGTTCAAAATCCACTTGCCCTGTCCAAAATGTCACTTGCCCCAAATTCAAAAGTCACTTGTCCCAAAATCAAGCCTTTGTCAACGTACCAAACTTTTCTAGACGCTGCGCGCTACCGACGTATCCATGGTGGGTAGTAGATTACGTTTAGGGCTGGATTTCACTGGAGAATCACGAGAAATAGATCCATTTTCAGATTGGCTGGGTGAACACAAATCAACACCATCACTACTATCCTTAAATCCAAGTTCACTGTCAGACTGACCACCAGAATCACACAAATCAACATTTCTAAGATCACCAGGTGTATTTTCCTCAGTAATTTTAGACACATGTTTAGGTTTTGTCCTTACAAGGAACGTTATAGAGACATGGTTAATTTGTAACTTTTTTTGTAAGATTGTTGAAATAATGAAGGATCTTTTATTAAATACTGCATCATGTAATTACCCACAGGAATCGGACATATTGTAAATGCATGTAATAAACCACATTGACTATCCACTACTAGTATATTAAAATATATTTTTATATACATGCGGGGACCTACATATGGGGATACTGTACTATGTTTACAATACGTCCGATTCCTATGAATTACCATATAAACTCATGAATATCAAAAGAAACAATGACCCCTTTCACACATTTCCAAACCGCCTTTGATTACATCATCAATTTTACATCAACATTCGTGAATGCGTTTTAAAAGTTTCCCTTTATAGTAACTGCAAACAAAACATCTGCCTACTCAGCTTTAATCGTCAACGCCAGGCCACAAATAAAGTGATAATCGTGTTACCAAATGTGCCAAACAAAATACAAACTCGCAAACAAAGTTTGTTTAATAATATGTGTCAAAATAACTTCAATAAAGCAACCCGCTGCATTCACATACGTTCCTTAATTAGTGCCAGTAATTAATTTCTACGTTATTTGTGTATAGTACAGTACTTGCCGTAATCGTTTATAAATTGCTGTTTGTTTACAATTTTCCAATGACCCGCGTTTCACCTTTTACACAGCTATAAGTACTTGGCGGACTGATCAGTGTGTATTCATTACCTTTTCCGATAACATTCAGCGTCAATACACACTATGCGTTGCATAAAATCTTGGTGCGGTTATACTCTTCAAACATAATTCGAAAGTTCGGCTAAACATATGATTTATGTTGCGCGTAAAATAATGCATAACAGAAGTCTACAAACTTTACAATGGTTACGTTTTATCGATTATAATTGGATTAATTGGATTAATTTTTGGGATGGTCTTATCATGTTAGTAGAGGACACACTTTAGTATAAATAGGGAAATGAATATTATTAATGCTATCGGCGCAATGGACATTTTTGATTGGCGATTTCTTAATTACCGCTCGCGGCGAAAGCGATGGGTTCGTAATCGGCACACTTTATGATAAGCCGAGTTTTCGTTTGATTTTTTGTCTAAAACGGAAACGTCCAGTCGGGCAAGTGTCGGACAACCAGATTTGCGAAGGACACCTGCCCGCACCCAAATTCCACTTGCCCGGGGCGTCGGGCAACCATATTTCCGGAGCCCTGACCTGAATTACTTTTTTCATTATAAGCAGTAATGACTTTATAATTTTAGAATGTTAGCTACACACACCCTTGAATATGTGTCAAACCTGTTAATAAATAATACAATTACAACAGCTATTAAAGTTGAAAATGGCTCAACACTACAACTTTGTGTGTGTTTTCAATTTAATGCTGGCATATTACAAACAATACACTTAAACAACAATTTTGAAGTGTTGATTCAGGAAGGTAAATGTCAACATATTCACCAATTGTACCAGATTTATACCTCAAGAATTTTGCAGCTATTTATTTTCACGATTTTCTCACCTCTTGCTGAAGTTGCAAACGTTACCAGTACGTAAATACAGTACAGAACATTGAAAAATCTGGACATTGTAAGTCGTGAATGAGCTGCAAGTCGTGAGTGGGTAAGATTGACCAGGTTGTAAGTGAGAGAGTGTTTGTTTGAATGGTGTTTTACATTATTTTTAGCACGCGTTATGGCCATATACATGTCGAATTTTTTTTTTTATGATAGAGTCTCAGACCACCCCATTTTTCCTGTCAAGAGTAGAACCAGTACTGTATATCTCCCGCCACCTGTAAGAATCGCCACTTTCTCACTTGACAATCAAGCTCCCAGTGGGATTCGAATCCGCAGCGATGAGAGGTAAGAAAGTTTCAGACGCAGCGTCTTTACTATCCTGGCCATGGAAGCGCTCCGACAAGTGAGTGACAAAGGAGAGAGTTTTTCAAGCAGTAGTGAGCGAGGAAAACAAGTTTTGTAATGAAGTAAAACATGTTCGAGAAAAGACTTGGAAAAGCTAGTAGTGGGAGAACAGATGATTGCAAGCGAAAAAGCAAGATAGAATAGAGAAAGAAGATGGAAAGGAAGAACAAATATGCCTTATTTAAAAAGTAACCTTTTTCAACTTTTTTCTAAAAATAGATTTTCTGGATTTTCCATTTTCCTTCCCCTCAGAGGCTGATGCTGTTGGTGTTTTCTGTCCATCTTTCTCATCCCCACTATCAGACGTCACCGACGTTGTCCGACTGAAACAACGGTTATTTTTTATTTTTGTAAAAATGTTTAGAGTTACCATATATAGAATTTGAAATTTGACATAAACGTTTCAGGGCTATTCCATTAAAACATACATAGGCACTTTTGAAATTAAACACCCACCCATAGATGCAAAATTTAGTTTATAGAACTAAATTTCACAAAATAGGATTCACCCATTGATGTTTATTAAAATGCCTTTCTCGAGTCTCGGGTATGTTTTAATGGAATAGCCCTCAAATATTATTACGTCTGGGACTAAAATCTTATTTGCATGAAACTACTATATTTATGGAATATATACCGAAGGTCCATGAAAATGCACCATTAACCCGACGGTAAATGAAAATGCACCATTAACACGCTATGTTTATGCTGTTGGATTATTCACAAATCATTTGGAATAAAACTGCTGAACCAATATTTTCTATTGTTTAATTATTGAATCATGATACCGAACTTGTCTTACATGTCTATGGGTAGGCTTTTATGACAAGCAGTAATGCAGTTATTTACCTTGTCATTTAACATTGTTTCCTATGGATTATCATAAAAAGAAAACTGTTCCACTAACTTTCAAGGTGCATTAATCTGTCTCAGAATAAATTCCATTTGGTTTTACTGGCCTTTTTATTGTTGGACGTCTGAAAGTATTATGCCATGAATGTTTCTGAGAAAATGATTATTTTGTATGATGTAACTGAAGAAACCCGGAAATGCACGTGCATTTCAAAACACCAATATGGAATGCAATAAATCAAGATATTCATGTAAAAAAAATTTAAACGTTGGCTCGTTATTTGGATTATATCATGTTTTGTCCAAAATTCCTCAAATTATAAAAGCATTTGTTTGGTGGTGCGTTTTCATTGACCGTGAGTATATATATACTGAAAGGAAAAAGAAACGCGACACAGGAATTTCCGATATATATTGATGTACAATATGCTGCTGTTAATCGAATGGTACATGGCTACGTAAGATCTTTCCTTTCGAAAAAAAGACTAAAACAACACGTAAGAATAAGACAGCAAATAGTATTCCTGCAGTTTCATTATTGACAGAGTACGCGTTTGGCTCATGCATGTGAGCAAACTTAGGATGCAATATTTTGCAAACTCTTTACGTTAAATACAGTACTAACTGGCTCAATTTTTCAAAGAGGAACTTCAACATTTATGAATTTCCTTTTAAAACGTGTACTGTGATTAAAACGTCTACAACATCACAGTTGTGTCCTTTCTCTAATTAACTGCAACTTTTTTTTTTTTAACAAAACATCTTGGGATTTCCTTGGAATATATATGGAATTAAGTGTGCAGTATATGCAATATATAGCGGAAATTCCCGTGTCGCGTTTCTTTTTCCTTTCAGTATATAATGCAGTTAGCTTGTTTGGTTCCTACGTAAAGGTCCTATTATTTGGGGCGCTTGTTTCAGCCAGTTTTTTTTTGACTTTTCAGACAAATTATATCTCATACCTAAATAAGCTGTATATCAGTGAAAACAGACATTTTTAGTGGTAAATAAAAATACCATACTTTTCAAAATCGGTCGAGAAATAAAAATATCATGCCCGAAAGTTGGTTTTGATGGGGCATTTTCAATGCAAAATTGTGCTGCATGAAAAAAATTGAAAAATATTTTCTTATAGAATTTTTATCCGTAAACGGTTTTAAATTGTTGGATATTCGTAAATTAAGACAACCAGGAAGTTTTATAGCAAAATATGAAGACTAACTTAAGTTGTATGAAATTTCTTAATTTTCTGCTGTACCACCAAGGAATTTACATGGGAAAAGCCCTTTGGCTGAAACAAGCGCCCCAAACAATAAGTATAGTTGTTCAATGCAGATTAAAATCCAACATAATACTGACATTTGTCTCCAAAAGTTGTTTCAATATTGTAGTATCATACACCCATTTACCTGATAGGGTGTGAGGAAGGGGTGACTACTTCCTTGTTTTTCTCTGCTTTACTCTTCACATCAAAGTAAGAATCAAGTAACCCGCTCAGTGCCACCCTCCTGAATGTACCACCATGAATCTCCTTGAAGTACGTGATCAGCTGGCGGATGTCACAAAACAAACTCTGTGGTAGTAAAAACAAGACATAAACACGTTAAAGAACAGGATCACCTGGCGCATGCCACAACATAAACTCTGTGGTAGTGAAAACAAGAGCATGGCAAACACATTTGTGTGTGTGTGTGTGTGTAATTCTAAGGATTATAGTCCATCCGCCTTTTAACCAATAGGAAGTTCTTAAGGTATAGGTACAATACAGGCTGGACTGTTGGCAAACACCTCTGCAAAGCAAACAAGAGGTCAATGACCTTGAAGCTCTACTGATTGATTTTGATTTCAGGAAGTAGTCGCTACAGACTTGTTTTTTGAAAATCTATTTTTAACCGTGGCGGCCATCTTGAATTTCCGGCCGACCTGAAATTTTGCTAAGATCAATAAGACATTAAGAGCAACATTCCTGTGAAGTTTCATGAAAGTCCGTCAAGTAGTTTTCATTATATAACTCTATGTAAACAAAAATGGCCGCTGGCAGCCATGTTTAACGTCAAATCAAAACGATTTTCGACAAGGACCAACATCATGTCATACTGATCATTTTAGAAAAAGTCCCATATCAATATCTCTTATTGTTTTGAAGAAGTAGTCGCTACAAACTTATTTATTTTAAATCTATTTTTAGCTGTGGTGGCCATCTTGAATTTCCGGCCGACCTGAAATTTTTCTAGGATCAACTAGACATCAAGAGCAACATTCCTGTGAAGTTTCATGAACATCCGTCAAGTAGTTTTACAGAAGTAGTCGCTACAAGTTTTTACTATATAACTCTATGTAACCAAAGATGGCCACTGGCAGCCATGTTTAACGTCGAATCAAAATAATTTTCCACAAGGATCTACATCATGTCATGCTGATCATTTTAGAAAAAGTCCCATATCAATATCACTTATAGTTTTCAAGAAGTAGTCTCTACAAACTTATTTTTTACAAATCTATTTTTAGCTGTGACGGCCATCTTGAATTTCCGGCCGACCTGAAATTTTTCTAGAATCAATTAGACATCAAGAGCAACATTCCTGTGAGGTTTCATGACAATCCGCCAAGTAGTTTCAGAGGAGTAGTCGCTACAAGTTTTTACTATATAACTCTATGTAACCAAAGATGGCCACTGGCAGCCATGTTTAACGTCAAATCAAAACGATTTTCGACAAGGACCAACATCATGTCATACTGATCATTTTAGAAAAAGTCCCATATCAATATCTCTTATTGTTTTGAAGAAGTAGTCGCTACAAACTTATTTATTTTAAATCTATTTTTAGCTGTGGTGGCCATCTTGAATTTCCGGCCGACATGAAATTTTTCTAGGATCAACTAGACATCAAGAGCAACATTCCTGTGAAGTTTCATGAACATCCGTCAAGTAGTTTCACAGGAGTAGTCGCTACAAGTTTTTACTATATAACTCTATGTAACCAAAGATGGCCACTGGCAGCCATGTTTAACGTCGAATCAAAATAATTTTCCACAAGGATCTACATCATGTCATGCTGATCATTTTAGAAAAAGTCCCATATCAATATCACTTATAGTTTTCAAGAAGTAATCTCTACAAACTTATTTTTTACAAATCTATTTTTAGCTGTGACGGCCATCTTGAATTTCCGGCCGACCTGAAATTTTTCTAGAATCAATTAGACATCAAGAGCAACATTCCTGTGAGGTTTCATGACAATCCGCCAGGTAGTTTCAGAGAAGTAGTTGCTACAAGTTTTTACTATATAACTCTATGTAACCAAAGATGGCCACTGGCAGCCATGTTTAACGTCGAATCAAAATAATTTTCCACAAGGATCTACATCATGTCATGCTGATCATTTTAGAAAAAGTCCCATATCAATATCACTTATAGTTTTCAAGAAGTAGTCGCTACAAACTTATTTTTTAACAAGAGGTCAATGACCTTGAAGCTCTACTGATTGATTTTGATTTCAGGAAGTAGTCGCTACAGACTTGTTTTTTGAAAATCTATTTTTAACCGTGGCGGCCATCTTGAATTTCCGGCCGACCTGAAATTTTGCTAAGATCAATAAGACATTAAGAGCAACATTCCTGTGAAGTTTCATGAAAATCCGTCAGGTAGTTTCAAAGAAGTAGTCGCTACAAGTTTTCATTATATAACTCTATGTAAACAAAGCAGCCATGTTTAAGGTCAAATCAAAACGATTTTCGACAAGGACCAACATCATGTCATACTGATCATTTTAGAAAAAGTCCCATATCAATATCTCTTATTGTTTTGAAGAAGTAGTCGCTACAAACTTATTTATTTTAAATCTATTTTTAGCTGTGGCGGCCATCTTGAATTTCCGGCCGACCTGAAATTTTTCTAGGATCAACTAGACATCAAGTGCAACATTCCTGTGAAGTTTCATGAACATCCGTCAAGTAGTTTCAGAGGAGTAGTCGCTACAAGTTTTTACTATATAACTCTATGTAACCAAAGATGGCCACTGGCAGCCATGTTTAACGTCGAATCAAAATAATTTTCCACAAGGATCTACATCATGTCATGCTGATCGCTTTAGAAAAAGTCCCATATCAATATCACTTATAGTTTTCAAGAAGTAGTCGCTACAAACTTATTTTTTAAAAATCTATTTTTAGCTGTGACGGCCATCTTGAATTTCCGGCCGACCTGAAATTTTGATAGGATCAATAAGACATCAAGAGCAACATTCCTGTAAAGTTTCATGACAATCCGCCAAGTAGTTTCAGAGGAGTAGTCGCTACAAGTTTTTACTATATAACTCTATGTAAACAAAAATGGCCGCTGGCAGCCATGTTTAACGTTGAATCAAAACGATTTTTGACTAGGATCAACATCATGTAATGCTGATCATTTTAGAAAGAGTCCTATATCAATATCACTTATAGTTTTCAAGAAGTAGTCGCTACAAACTTATTTTTTAAAAATCTATTTTTAGCTGTGACGGCCATCTTGAATTTCCGGCCGACCTGAAATTTTTCTAGGATCAATTAGACATCAAGAGCAACATTCCTGTAAAGTTTCATGACAATCCGCCAAGTAGTTTCAGAGAAGTAGTCGCTACAAGTTTTTACTATATAACTCTATGTAAACAAAGATGGCCGCTGGCAGCCATGTTTAACGTTGAATCAAAACGATTTTTGACTAGGATCAACATCATGTCATGCTGATCATTTTAGAAAAAGTCCCATATCAATATCACTTATAGTTTTCAAGAAGAAGTCGCTACAAACTTGTATTTTAAAACTCTATTTTTAGCTTTGGTGGCCATCTTGGATTTCACATCAACATGAATTTTTGCTAGGATCAACTAGACTTTATGGGCAACATTTCTGTAAAGTTTCATGAATATCCATCCAGTAGTTTCAGCTGTGAAGTCGCTACAAATAAAAGTTTACGGACAGACAGACGGACAGACGGACAGACGGACGGACGACGGACGCCGCACCACGGCATAAGCTCCGCTGATCTCTGATCAGTTGAGCTAAAAATCTATTTTTAGCTGTGACGGCCATTTTGAATTTCCGGCCGACCTGAAATTTTTCTAGGATCAATAAGACATCAAGAGCAACATTCCTGTAAAGTTTCATGACAATCCGTCAAGTAGTTTCAGAGGAGTAGTCGCTACAAGTTTTTACTATATAACTCTATGTAAACAAAGATGGCCGCTGGCAGCCACGTTTAACGTCGAATCAAAACGATTTTTTGATAAGGACCAACATCATGTCATGCTGACAATTTTAGAAAAAGTCTCATATCAATATCACTTATAGTTTTCAAGAAGTAGTCGCTACAAACTTGTATTTTGAAAATTTATTTTTAGCCGTGGCGGCCATCTTGAATTTCCGGCCGACCTGAAATTTTGCTAGGATCATTTAGACATCAAGACCAACATTCCTGTGAAGTTTCATGAAAATCCGTCAAGTAGTTTCAGAGGAGTAGTCGCTACAAGTTTTCATTATATAACTCTATGTAAACAAAGATGGCCGCTGGCAGCCATGTTTAACGTCAAATCAAAACGATTTTCGACAAGGATCAACATCATGTCATGCTGATCATTTTAGAAAAAGTCCCATATCAATATCACTTATAGTTTTCAAGAAGTAGTCGCTACAAACTTGAATTAAAAAAAAAAAATTTTTAGCTTTGGCGGCCATCTTGGATTTCACATCAACATGAATTTTTGCTAGGATCAACTAGACTTCATGGGCAACATTTCTGTAAAGTTTTATGAATATCCATCCAGTAGTTTCAGAGAAGTAGTCGCTACAAATAAAAGTTAACGGACAGACGGACAGACGGACGGACGACGGACGCCGCACCACGGCATAAGCTCTGCTGATCTCTGATCAGTAGAGCTAAAAAGCTAAACCCATTTTTGTTTAAATAGCTTACTGTGATGTTGACCTTTTAACCATAATTTTGGATCTGCTTTACCTATTAAGCAAAATGCATTTTAAAGGGAATGTATCAGCACAGACAAACAAGCTCTTTTATTGAGAGTTCTGAAGGTGAAAGATTTTCAAAATCGGATGACAAACAAAAAAGATAGGACCATTTGAAGGATGGTTCTATAACGGATAAGGGAGCAGCCATTTTCATAGTTCCAATTTATCATATATGGATTACATTTATCATTTAAAGCAAAGTAATCTCTGCAAATAAATGCAAAATCATTTACTGGTCATTATGATATTTTTTTCACCCTTTTCCAAGTTTTTCAGAACTCTCAATAAAAACAAATGTTTGGCTGTGTCACTACATTCGCTTTAAGTTTGGTTCATGGCAGCATGTTGAAACAGAAGTGTGGACACCAGTGGATCTCTGCAACACCTTAACATTCTGGTTCAAAAATAAATGAGATCTTTCATATACTGTAGGCAACTCATAGTATTAACAATTATATTCATGTTTGTTTGTTTGTTTGAATGGTGTAAGAATACATGTCAATTTTTTTGTGGCAGAGCAGATCACCCCATTTTTCCTGGGAAAAACCAGTACTGTATACTTCCAGCCATCCCTAAGAATCGACACTTTCTTACGTGACAAGTCAAGTGTGGGATTCGAACCCGTAGCAGTGAGAGGCGAGAAAATTTTAGACGCAGCGTCTTAACTATCCTGGCCTTGGAGGCACAATATCCACTGTCACCCTCACTGGGATGCAATATTCATATACTGTATACTTCCCCCCATCCGTAAGAATCGACACTTTCTTACGTCACAAGTGTGGGATTCGAACCCGTAGCAGTGAGAGGCGAAAAAGTTTAAGACGGAGCGTCTTAACTATCCTGGCCTTGGAGGCACAATATCCACTGTCACCCTCACTGGGATGCAATATTCATATACTGTATACTTCCCCCCATCCGTAAGAATCAACACTTTCTTACGTGACAAGTCTTGTGGGATTCGAACCCGTAGCAGCGAGACGCGAGAAAGTTTTAGACGCAGCGTCTTAACTATCCTGGCCTTGGAGGCACTTTTGTAGTTTAATATCCAAAGTTGAATAGCTTAAAATATATGTTTTTAAAACCTCATTTACTGCAGAGTATGATTCCATTCCACTTACAATATTGTCACTGTTGTAGAGTTCCTTGGTACACTCCACGCAGCGTGATACAAGGGTCTTCATACTGTTGGATATGAGCACTCCCTCCACCCCGCGGTATCCCACACCTCCGATATTGTGACCAAAGTTGTTGGAAAAGCCGTTGTTGGATAGAGCTTCCTGTGACACAGACTTCCTGTGACCTGTGGAAGAAACATGCATTTGTGTGACAAGGATCAACACAAGTGATAGCACAATACTTTGTGTGCTGTTTAATAAAATATTGCTGGACAAACAAGCCATTAAAACATCCTAACCTCAATTACAGGTGATTTTCATTTTGTATTCATCACTACAAATTCTAGATAAAATAACACTTTTACATATATGCAAAATATATGTGGAGATTAAAAGCTCTACTACGGTATATAGAGAATAGTATGTCCGTGCCTTTTGCTATCATGTTTATTAGGCAAGGCTTAGAAAACGAAGAATGGCAGGCTCTGCCAAGCCATTCTTTGCTTCAGTGCCGCGCCTTATAAACTTGATAGTAAAAGGCACGGACATAATATTTTATTTATCATGTAGATTATCCACATTTTCTGTATGAATTACTATTATTATCTATTTCGCAGAATGTTACTTATCGAGGACGCCGCCATGTTGTTGTTGTTTGTTTTGTGACGTCCGATAACGTTATGTGCATGACGTCAGATAATGTTACGTACAATAAACGCCGAGGGATTCCACACTGATTTGCTTTATTGGTCAGTGCCTAATAAAGCGAAATTTATTGGGGTACCCCTTTATTAGGCAGAAAAGTGCATATCTGCATGATAAATTTCAAATAATTACTCTAACAATGAGATAATAACCTAGTAATCTGATGTCGTTATTTTACTGGATGTGCATTCCACAAATTTAACATATACTAACTTGCTATACAGCTTCTTGAAATGAATAACATAGACATTTTAGTCATAAAATAACTTTCTAACATTTTTTGTAA
This sequence comes from Cyrtodaria siliqua, assembly GCA_037043455.1. NCBI lineage: Eukaryota > Metazoa > Mollusca > Bivalvia > Adapedonta > Hiatellidae > Cyrtodaria > Cyrtodaria siliqua. Next base: position 38,162 of record JAWPHD010015289.1, on the reverse strand, counting down.
ATAACACAATGGACACATTAAAAACTTGGCTGGATCATAAAAACTAACTTAAAAGAAAAGAAAAAATATGCATACAAGTTTCTAACATCTTTTATAAAAAACACAATTGGCACATTGAAAACTTGGCCTGAACACATTACGTGGTCCGAGTATTAACTTTAATACCCCATCCAACCCCTTCTCCAAGAAGCGAAAGCGGGGTTGGCCAGGGGTATGAAATAAAGCCTTAATTTAGGCTAAAAAAGTTTGTATTTGGAAAAACATTTAATAGGTAATTTTAAACAGGTTATCACATTTTTTCAGTAAAAACATGTTCAACATGTTTAAACATGTTTTATTGTCGAAATATCCGTTATAAAATCCTGCTTTTATAAGCTTTCCCATTCTTAATGGAACTAAGGCAGGACCACATAATGATAAAAAACAAACTTAAAATAAAAGAAAAATATGCAAAAAAAGGAGAGAAAAATATCAGCGTTTAATAAAGCAAATCTGTAATGCAGTATAAGCATAACAAGGAATGAGTTATTGTCAAAATTTAAGTTGTATGATATGACTGCTACAAGAAAGCAGAAAAGCATAACAAGGAATGAGTTATTGTCAAAAGTTAAGTTGTATAATATGACTGCTACAAGAAAGCAGAAAAGCATAACAAGGAATGAGTTATTGTCAAAAGTTAAGTTGTATAATATGACTGCTACAAGAAAGCAGAAAAGCATAACAAGGAATGAGTTATTGTCAAAAGTTAAGTTGTATATGACTGCTACCAGAAAGCAGAAAAGCATAAGTAGAAATCCCAGACTACCTTCTACACAATCAAATAGATCATTCTAACGCACGCAACAAAAATCCTGTAATCTGATTGTGTGACTTTTAAATAGTCCATAACCCGTCGCAAATCCAATCATGTGATGTTAAACCGCCAAAAACGTGACGTCATTTAGTTTCATTTGAAAGTGTTTGTGAGAAAAACTATCAAAAAACACTGAAATGCGATAGAAACGGATTAACCAGTATTGGAATGTTGACTTCTGCGATGGTATAGCAGCCATTTAATAGTAGAACCAGTAGTGTACACTTCCCACCATCCGTAAGAATCGACATTTCCTCACTTACAAGTCAAGCTCCCAGTGGGATTCAAACCCCCAGCGGTGAGAGGCGAAGGTTTACAAGAACACAATGCAGCCCTGATTAACATCCTTCCATTGGAAGCAGAAGGTTAGGTGCCTTGCTCAAGGGCACACAGGTAACTTACCATGGCAGGGTTCAGACACGAGACAACCTCTATACCATGGCGCCCCCATTATTTTAACAAGAATTATTCATTCCAATATACATGCTGAAGGTTTATACAAGGCCTTCTCACCCATAGGAAAAATCCCATCTGTCATATAAGCAAAAAAAGTCAACTGCCCCAAAATCCGTGATTTTATACACCCAAAGTGTCATTTGCAATATGGGAGATATAACTTGTATTGTAATAAAGTTATTTCTAGTAAAAGTTTAAGGTCATAAATAAATTTAAACATATACTCAGTTGCAAAAAAAACTGGACACTTTGAATTTTTTTCTTTACACCCTATCTTCTTTATCAAGTGACAGTCCCTTAATGATTCAACCTATTGAAAAACAAACGACAACATGATATTGGCCATGGAATAATAAAAGCTTTGGTACCAAACATGGCATATTCATTTTGGAATTTGTCAATTTAATTCTAATTTTTTTTTATACAATTGAATCCAAACAAAACTCAGTGTCCACTTTCTTTTGCAACTGAGTATATTTCTTTTATATGATTGTAAAACAACTTGTATTAATCACTCTCAGTAACTTCCTGGGTAGAACCAGTACTAAGCAATGTGGATTAATTATCTTGCTCGAGGATAAAATGACATGGCCATGGCGAGGATCGAACGCACAACCTATCAATCTGGAGTCCTGTCCTCTACTACAGGACCATGCAGTCTACTAATTTCTATGTAAACCGGTAGTTGGTCATTTTCGTTCATTTGATTTAAAGCCATTTGTCGCGTAGGTAAGATTATTTTGTTGTTTGATGTATCGTTCATAGTTGGCCATTTGTCATTTGTAACAGCAGGTGTAGTGAAACTTTTATTTGAAATGGCAGGGTATTATTGGGATTTTTTTTTTTTGTGTGTAAAGGGCAAAGGGAAGACATGACTTGGTCAACCAGTAGAAGATATATTTTCCCATTGGAGGTAGTCACTTGGTCTGTTATTCTGCAGTAGCATAGCCTGATCAAGATGTGATCGCGAGGAGACCAAGGGTGTACATATATATGGTCGCATTGGAGGTTGTCTATTGGTCTGTTATTCTGCAGCAGCATAGCTTGATCAAGATGTGATCGCGAGGAGACCAAGGGTGTACATATATATTGTTACATGGAGGTTGTCACGTGGTCCGCTATTCTGCAGCAGCATAGTTTGATCAAGATGTGTCGCGAGGAGACCAAGGCTGTTCATATATATTGTCACATTGGAGGTTGTCACGTGGTCCGCTATTCTGCAGCAGCATAGTTTGATCAAGATGTGTCGCGAGGAGACCAAGGGAGTACATATATATTGTCACATGGAGGTTGTCAATTGGTCCGCTATTCTGCAGTGGCATAGCTTGATCAAGATGTCATCGCGAGGAGACCAAGGGTGTACATATATATTGTCACATGGAGGTTGTCACATGGTCCGCTATTCTGCAGTAGCATAGCTTGATCAAGATGTGATCATGAGGAGACCAAGGGTGTACATGTCACATTGGAGGTTGTCACGCGGTCCGCTATTCTTTAGCAGCATAGCTTGATCAAGATGTGATCGCGAGGAGACCAAGGCAGTACATATATATCGTCACATTGGAGGTTGTCAATTGGTCCGTTATTCTGCAGCAGCATAGCTTGATCAAGATGTGATTGCGAGGAGACCAAGGGTGTACATATATATTGTCACATGGAGGTTGTCACATGGTCCGCTATTCTGCAGTAGCATAGCTTGATCAAGATGTGACCGCGAGGAGACCAATGCTAGGCTAGCGCTAGGATATTAAACCCTTTAGCCAAATCTGGCTAAAGCCCTAAAAATTCCTTTAGCCAGATTAGAATGTCTTTAGCCAGACTTTTGCCGAGATATTTTTGAACGAATTGGAGGTGCTAAAACTTCGCGTTTGCGTACACATCAACATTAAGTTAAAAAAAGTATGCTTTATTAACCTACATGTATAGGGTATCAATATGTCCACATCATATGCATTCTGCTTTAGTGCTTATAATTACTTATAATTACAAGTGGAGCTGTACAATATTCAAAAAGTTTTAAAAATTGTATTTAATTTAATGCTATTTTAATTTTCGATTGAAATTCAAAAAAGGACAGAATGAATGCATTCATATAATAAGAAAATATAAAAATACAGACTCTTGTCACCATTTATTAGACCATTTTCTATTTTCATTAAATGTATTTCAATATACTAACTTTCATAGAAATAAAATAAATATATTTAAAATCTAAGGCTAAGCTGAGGCATATAAAACAAGTTCAACTAACATGAGTTCCAAAGGAGCTAGAAAGATCGCGCTGCATTGTGAGACAAAATTCAGAAATGCTACATACACCACGAATATCATGCACAGAGTAAGTAATAAAAGCCACTTCATTCTAAAATTGTACCAATATTTTGAGTAAGCGCACCTTTTGTATTTGTTCATGTTGATTGTTCAACCATAAATTATCCCAATTCAGAGACAGCCGATCAAACATCGGTTCACACTTGCCATTGTTCCAGTTTACGCTACCGTGTGTACAACTAATTAGTCTTATCAGTGATCGTAAAGTTCAAGAACAACTACGGCATCTCCAGCTTATTAATTCGTAAGCAAACTTTGCCAAACTTTCTGTTTTGAAAAGCCATTTTAGCCGCTAGAGGGCGCCACGTTATTTTTATGTTTTTCCCGGCTCGATATCGCAGTTAAATATATGGATAATATTGAGCGCGGGGTCACAAACCAGTTGATTGACAGCAAGAGGCGGAACAGTGGGCGAAGTCTATCGTACACCGACAATTTGACAGCGGTCTTAAATAAACTCTGCAATAATTAGTTTATCAGTACAAATTCATTGTCGCTAATTAGCTAACAACACCCAGCGGGATTGTGGCTTATAAACAGTGAAAGACTTTGTGTATTAGAAATCGGGATTTGTCGAGCTTTTAGACAAAATCGGTTGGAAAATTGGATTCGCCAGACCGCCGATGTCTGGCGAATTTGATATGTATTTCTTACGATTTGCATTCGCCAGTTCGGGTTTCTTTTCGCCTATGGCGATTTGGGGAATGGTTAACGCGAGCCTAGCAATGGAGTACATATATATTGTCACATGGAGGTTGTCATGGGTCCACTATTCTGCAGTAGCATAGCTTGATCAAGATGTGATCGCGAGGAGACCAAGGGTGTACATATATATTGTCACATGGAGGTTGTCACGTGGTCCACTATTCTGCAGCAGCATTGTTCGATCAAGATGTGATCGCGAGGAGACCAAGGGAGTACATATATATTGTCAAATGGAGTTTGTCAAGTGGTCCGCTATTCTTCAGCAGCATAGCTTGATCAAGATGTGATCGCGAGTAGACCAAGGGAGTACATATATATTGTCACATTGGAGGTTGTCACATGGTCCACTATTCTGCTGCAGCATAGTTTGATCGAAATGTGATCACATAATCAAGGGCGTACATTGCACATACAACAGTGTTAACTATATCACTGTGTCAACCTTGCATGCTACATGTATGTTATGCAGGGCAAAAAAAGCATTTTAGTAATGCAGGCAACAAATCGGATAAATGAAACAAAACCCAGATCTACAGAGACCTGCAGATGCTTGCTTAGTGGGACTTGCACCACCTGAAGTCGAAGCAGTACTTGTTTTCTTCTTCTCAGCTGAAATACAAGCATTAATCCAAGGTATATCAAAATGTTGTATACAAATTACGGGGTATTTATCTATAAGTATGGATCAGTATTCTGTGTATGTTCTACAAATAAGATATCACGTACATGTATACTATTAGTTTATAATTCTGCTATGTTTATCTTCGATCACGTATAGCACCTAAAGCACCAGCTGTTATTCTGGTGTGTATATTATACAAATACGATATCACATACATGTATCCAATTACTTTAAATTCTGGTGTGTTTATCTTCAATAACGATATCACCTAAAGCACCAGCTGTTATTCTGGTGTGTATATTCTACAAATACGATATCACTACATGTGCATGTATAGTATTAGTTTATATTCTGGAATGTTTATCTTCAATAACGATATCGCATATAGCACCAGCTGATATTCTGGCGTGTCTACCTGCAAATAAGATATCACAAGTCATACAGTATGTTGATATTTTGGTGTGTTTATCTTTAAATAAGATATCATGTGCAGTTTAATTTGATATTCTGAAGTGTTTATCTCATGTATATATCATGTACAGTATCAGTTGATATTCTAGAGTGTTTATCTTATGTACAGTATCCGTTGATATTCTGGTGTGTTGATCTCATGTATATATCATGTACAGACAGTATCAGTTGATATTCTAGAGTGTTTATCTCATGTACAGTATCAGTTCATATTCTGGGGTGTTTATCTCATGTATATATCATGTACACAGTGCTCACGCTACCATACGCCATGGTCGCCATTTGCGATTATTTTATAATACTGTCGATTATTTTAAAGAAATGTCGACAAGAAATGGTGATTATTTTATTTTAATACTTTTTTTTTTTTTTTATAACTTTTTTCGTATAATGGTCTGTTTGACACCCCAAGTAATAAATGACCGCAATAAACATTACATAATCCATTCACGCCCCCTGTGATGTCGCCACACGCTTATCAATTATCGCTTGTAAAAGTTGTTAATTCCCTTAATTGGCACTTCGTTGTCGGATAATCGGCATTGTTGATACACGCAAACATCATGTGATTAATGGACCGAATAGCCAATCAGATATGCCGTTATTTGTTATCTTTCGGGCGATTGACCAATCAGACAATCCGTTACACATCCAACAGTAGGTACAGTTTCCTGTTTGTTTTTCTGTACACAAACTACGAAGAGATGAAATTAATTTGTGCACGCACTATTATGAACATAGTCGCTACTTTCATCTGCAATAATAGCTATCCCATCATGATCCAGATAGGTAGCAAACTCCCATGTGTATTGTGAACTTTGAAAACACTTGCAATAAAGTAATTAAAACATTAAAACAATAAGAAGTTTGAATATTGTTCCTGGCTTCGTGTTGGCAGTTTCAATTTGTCACAACTTTGAGATCAACAATTAATGACATGAAACTACATTATCCTACTATTAGGGTTGTGTTTTCTTTCCCCTTTGATAAGAAAGACCATTGTTGGCATTCAAAACACATTATTGCATGAAAAAAGTTCATAATTGATGGAATTTCGATTAAATGTTTTGAAATTTTCGGGCCGTAAAAGTGCGGTGTCATAGTACTTCGGATGGTACATAATTTCGGATTTTTTTTTTTTTTTGATTTTTTTACATAATCGAATGAGAAAAACTGTCCTTTACAAATACATGTTGGTGGAAAGAAAAACGATATATAGATGACAGATACATAAAGTATATTTCTATTCATTATTTAATCCATCATTCTTTGTTTTATCAATGTGTAAGGAGTTCCTGGAATCCTACTTTTAAATGAATTCTAGTCTAGGCTCCTACTTCTTTTACTTGGAGAAAGTGGTGACAAAAAGAACAAGAGGTCAATGACCTTGAAGCTCTACTGATTGATTTTGATTTCAGGAAGTAGTCGCTACAGACTTGTTTTTTTAAAATCTATTTTTAACCGTGGCGGCCATCTTGAATTTCCGGCCGACCTGAAATTTTGCTAAGATCAATAAGACATTAAGAGCAACATTCCTGTGAAGTTTCATGAAAATCCGTCAGGTAGTTTCAAAGAAGTAGTCGCTACAAGTTTTTATTATATAACTCTATGTAAACAAAGCATCCATGTTTAAGGTCAAATCAAAACGATTTTCGACAAGGACCAACATCATGTCATACTGATCATTTTAAAAAAAGTCCCATATCAATATCTCTTATTGTTTTGAAGAAGTAGTCGCTACAAACTTATTTATTTTAAATCTATTTTTAGCTGTGGCGGCCATCTTTAATTTCCGGCCGACCTGAAATTTTTCTAGGATCAACTAGACATCAAGAGCAACATTCCTGTGAAGTTTCATGAACATCCGTCAAGTAGTTTCAGAGGAGTAGTCGCTACAAGTTTTTACTATATAACTCTATGTAACCAAAGATGGCCACTGGCAGCCATGTTTAACGTCGAATCAAAATAATTTTCCACAAGGATCTACATCATGTCATGCTGATCATTTTAGAAAAAGTCCCATATCAATATCACTTATAGTTTTCAAGAAGTAGTCGCTACAAACTTATTTTTTAAAAATCTTATTTTTAGCTGTGACGGCCATCTTGAATTTCCGGCCGACCTGAAATGTTGATAGGATCAATTAGACATCAAGAGCAACATTCCTGTAAAGTTTCATGACAATCCGCCAAGTAGTTTCAGAGGAGTAGTCGCTACAAGTTTTTACTATATAACTCTATGTAATCAAAGATGGCCGCTGGCAGCCATGTTTAACGTTGAATCAAAACGATTTTTGACTAGGATCAACATCATGTCATGCTGATCATTTTAGAAAAAGTCCCATATCAATATCACTTATAGTTTTCAAGAAGAAGTCGCTACAAACTTGTATTTTAAAACTCTATTTTTAGCTTTGGCGGCCATCTTGGATTTCACATCAACATGAATTTTTGCTAGGATCAACTAGACTTTATGGGCAACATTTCTGTAAAGTTTCATGAATATCCATCCAGTAGTTTCAGCTGTGAAGTCGCTACAAATAAAAGTTTACGGACAGACGGACGACGGACGCCGCACCACGGCATAAGCTCTGCTGATCTCTGATCAGTAGAGCTAAAAATATAGCCAGAGGAGGCCCTGATAGTCTAACAAAACCTGATTGAAAATTTGGCTCTTACGACAGACCAAATTTTCTTACGCATTAAAGTTGGCTATTATTTTCTTAACTAAAAAATGTGTGGCTATTAATTTAAAATGGCCAGTGTGAGCACTGTGTACAGTATCCGTTGATATTCTGGTGTGTTGATCTCATGTATGTATCATGTACAGACAGTATCAGTTGATATTCTAGAGTGTTTATCTCATGTACAGTATCAACTGATATTCTAGAGTGTTTATCTCATGTAAAGTATCAGTTGATATTTAAGAGTGTTTATCTCATGCATATATCATGTACAGTATCAGTTGATATTCTAGAGTGTTTATATCATGTACATGCAGTATCAGTTGATATTCTGGAGTGTTAATTTCATGTATATATCATGTACAGTATCAGTTGATATTCTGCAGTGTTGATCTCATGTACAGTATCTGTTGATATTTTGGTGTGTTTTCTCATGTATATGGCATGTACATTATCTGTTGATATTCTAGTGTATATCTCATGTACAGTATCAGTTGATATTCTGGAGTGTTTATCTCATGTATATATCATGTACAGTACCAGCTGATATTCTGGTGTGTTTATCTCATGTATATATCATGTACAGTACCAGCTGATATTCTGGTGTTTTATCTCATGTATATATCATGTACAGTTTCAGTTGATATTCTGGAGTGTTTATCTCATGTATATATCATGTACAGTACCAGCTGATATTCTGGTGTGTTTATCTCATGTACAGTATCAGCTGATATTCTGGTGTGTTTATCTCATGCATAGTGCCTGCTGTTGTTAGTGCAATTGCCAATATGCCGACATTTTGTTTTAATTCCATAAACTTTGTTAAAGTACGAACTGGCTTAGAATGAAGCACCGAGATCATTCTATGTTCAGTAATAAGAGACAAACTTATGGGGTATTCGTTTTGGAACCAACAGCCTTTTTTACGATTTTTTTAACAATTTTACAGTACTGCACTGGTTCCTACTTTTCTATTTAAGGCCATAATAAATTAATTGCTAGTTTCTCATCCAAATTTAGTTCAAAATAGGTGGGGGGTTGAAATTTTATTTTTTATTTTTCATTTTATACGACAAATGGAAAATGGCCTCGGCACAAGGCAAAAATAGTAAAACATACTACTGAGTATTTCCAAGATTGAAAACACATTTGTTATAGTGCTTCATACTTTCAGCAATTTTTTTATTTTTTTTTATTTTTTTGAAGAAATAAAAATTACCGGGGCGGCATAAAAAATGGGGGCGGGCGGGGATGAGAATCTAGCAATTAATTTATTATGGCCTAATAAAAATGTACATTTGGACAAACCATTACTATACTAAGTCTCTAACTGTCAACCTTGGAGACGCAATTTGACAGGACACATATATAGGAGCCTTCAATGGCAACTGTAAAATCAATACATAATCTCCATAATGACATTTTCTCCAATATGAAAATGTTCTCGAGATGGAAGACATGCAACAGTAGAAATCAACTTATTGATCCTAGGTCTCAGCTCTGTAAAATATCTCGCTGAAACATCCGTCTTTCAGAGAAGACAGATAAATATTGTGTTTGTTCACAATCTAATTAAAAAAATATATTTCAAATCAAAATGGTAAGAAGCCCTTTACTAATAGTTAACCACACACTGAAATTCACTTATTTTTAAACATTGGCAATAAATACTTAAAAGGGGATCCCTTGAAAGCAACAAACACAAACAAGAGAGAAAGCACCTCTCACACAAACTAGCAACCGTTTAAGCACTATTCTACTTTAAAGCCACACAGATTGGGCTTGATGATCCGAAAGGACCAGATAGTAAAGCCTGATTTGTAGTCGGGGCAACTTTTTACAGACGCCACACAGCACTAAACAAACGCTAGTGTGAATGTCAATAAATACTGAAATGGGGATCCCTCGGAAGTGATAAACAAGAGAGAAAAGTAGCAGGCTCGGTTTTAATGAGTCTGTTCATGAGAGGTAATATAAGATGCAACACCTCTCAAACACCCTAGAACTGGCTTAAGCGGTATTCTACTTTAAATCACACAGATTGGGCTTAATGATCCCAAAGGACCAGTAAGTAATAACACTACTGAATAGTTCAAACTTATTTATTTTACATCGATTCTAACGAAAGCTCTATGAACTTATTTGAATCACTCTCGATGTTTTCCTGGGTAGAACCAGTACTAAGCAAATGCAGATAAAGTGTCTTGCTCAGGGACACAACGTATATGGCAATGGCGGGGATCGAACCCACAACTTTTCGATCATGGGTCCAATGGTCTACCATTAGACCACAGCGCTCCACTACTGATTAACAGTCGGGGCTACAGTTTACAGACACTACACAGCACTGAACAAACACTACAGACACCACACAGCACTAAACAAACACTACAGACACCACACAGCACTAAACAAGCACTACAGACACCACACAGCACTAAACAAACACTAGTGTGAATGTCAATAATTACTGAAAATGGGATCCCTTGGAAGCAACAGACACAAACAAGATAGAAAAGCAGCAGACTCAGTTTATTGAGTCTGTTTGTGTGTCGACCATTTTTAATATTGGATGACTGTTTACTTGTTTCTCTTCTAATGCATTCAATACATCTATTTTATCAATGGTGAAACTGTGTGCTAGTAATTTCATAATTCATATCGGAACCGGAAGTCAATTACCAGAAAATTTGAAAGACTATCAAAATGGGCCTACGAAAGTAGGTCTCGAATTTGTACGCTAACTGTACAGTGGCGTACCACCAGACTGGGAAAACATTTCCAAAACGGCCCAAAAAAACAATGGTTTGAAATGGCTTCTAAGACAGCATGAGGTAATCTACATGTACATGTAGCTGCTCAAGTCTGTGAATGCATTAACCACTTTTGCTCATAGTTCATCTTCTCCAAAACCATACTGATACAAGCCGTCAAATCAAATGTGATGAATATTGGGAAATGTTTACTCAAGATATCGATTTCAAAAAAAGAGGCAAACAGGCAGACGGATGATGACGAACGACGATGACAGACATAAGCTCACTAGGATTTACTCCAAATGGGGGCTCGGCGAGGTTTGATAGCAACAACGTGTACAGTGGGTTATTTGTAATGATTTGAGTGATTTTTGTTATTTTTAGTGATTTGAGTTATATTTTGTAATAAGTAATATTTGTAATTTGAGTGGTAATTTACCTTAAATATTGTATATGGAGTCATATCAACTTATTTTTGATCACTTACTTTGCTGTGACTGCATCAGTAGTGCCGGATCACAGCAGAACCCTATAAAGGCGTGGAAGAAGTCGACAACCTCTTGTATTGGACGAGACTTCACCGTGTCCTTCATGTAGTTGAGAAACATAGTTGGGTTAATCTTCTGCAGTCTCAGGAGACAGTTATGTCCCTTCTGTCTCAGTAGATCACCACGACGACCCCGTAAACCATCGCCACAACCATATGGACATCCAAGGGACTTGTATATGCTGTAAATATAACTAAGATACTTGAATATACTGTGACGGACTTGTACACATGCATGGACATACTTTATTAATAGATGGCCACATCTTGCAAGTATAGCATGCAGTTGAACCAAAAAAAAATGGGACCTTAGAAGTAGACCACAAAGATATTTAGTACAGTAGATCATAAACCTAAGATATCCATGGCCAGATGGCCTTATTATACCACAGTATATCACAGACCTAACAAAGTTATCCATGGCCAGACGGCCTTTCAACAGATCACAAACCTAACTATGTTATCCATGGCCAGATGGCCTTACAGTAGTACAGTAGACCACAAACCTAACTAAGCTATCCATGGCCAGACGGTCTTACAGTAGATCATAAACCTAAGCTATCCATGGCCAGACGGCCTTACAGTAGACCACAAACCTAACTAAGCTATCCATGGCCAGATGGCCTTACAGTAGTACAGAAGACCACAAAACTAACTAAGCCATCCATGGCCAGATGGCCTTACAGTAGTACAGTAGATCACAAACCTAACTAAGCTATCCGTGGTCAGATGACCTTACAGTAGTACAGTAGTACAGTAGATCATAAAACTAACTAAGCTATCCATGGCCAAATGGCCTTACAGTAGTACAGTAGACCACAAAACTAACTAAGCTATCCATGGCCAGATGGCCTTACAGTAGTTAAGACGACCACAAACCTAACTAAGCTATTCATGGCCAAATGGCCTTACAGTAGTACAGAAGACCACACACCTGACTAAGCTATCCATGGCCAGATGGCCTTACAGTAGTACAGAAGACCACAAAACTAACTAAGCTATCCATGGCCAAATGGCCTTACAGTAGTACAGAAGACCACAAAAATAACTAAGCTATCCATGGCCAGATGGCCTTACAGTAGTACAGAAGACCACAAACCTAACTAAGCTATCCATGGCCAGATGGCCTTACAGTAGTACAGAAGACCACAAAACTAACTAAGCTATCCATGGCCAAATGGCCTTACAGTAGTACAGAAGACCACAAACCTAACTAAGCTATCCATGGCCAGATGGCCTTACAGTAGTACAGAAGACCACAAACCTAACTAAGCTATCCATGGCCAGATGGCCTTACAGTAGTACAGAAGACCACAAAACTAACTAAGCTATCCATGGCCAAATGGCCTTACAGTAGTACAGAAGACCACAAACCTAACTAAGCTATCCATGGCCAGATGGCCTTACAGTAGTACAGAAGACCACAGAACTAACTAAGCTATCCATGGCCAAATGGCCTTACAGTAGTACAGAAGACCACAAAACTAACTAAGCTATCCATGGCCAGATGGCCTTACAGTAGTACAGAAGACCACAAAACTAACTAAGCTATGCATGGCCAAATGGCCTTACAATAGTACAGAAGACCACAAACCTAACTAAGCTATCCATGGCCAGATGGCCTTACAGTAGTACAGAAGACCACAAAACTAACTAAGCTATCCATGGCCAAATGGCCTTACAGTAGTTAAGACGACCACAAACCTAAGTAAGATATCCATGGCCAGATGGTATTACAGTAGTACAGTAGATCACAAACCTAACTAAGATGGTCTTACATTTGTACAGTAGACCACAAACTTAACTAAGCTATCCATGGTCAGATGGCCTTACAGTACAGTAGATCACAAACCTAACTACATGTAAGCTATCCATGGCCAAATGATCATACAGTAGCAGAGTGGATCACAAACCTAAGCTATCCATGGCCAGATGGCCTTACAGTAGTACAGTAGACTACAAATCTAACTAAGCTATCCATGGCCAGATGGCCTTACAGTAGTATAGTAGATTACAAACCTAACTAAGCTATCCATGGTCAAATGGCCTTACAGTAGTAGGGTAGACCACAAACCTAACTAAGCTGTCCATGGCCATATGGCCTTATAGTAGTACAGTAGACCACACACCTAACTAAGCTATCCATAGTCAGATGGCTTTACAGCAGTACAGTAGACCACAAACCTAACTAAGCTATGCATGGCCAGAGTACAGTAGATCACAAACCTAACTAAGCTATGCATGGCCAAATGGCCTTACAATAGTACAGAAGACCACAAACCTAACTAAGCTATCCATGGCCAGATGGCCTTACAGTAGTACAGAAGACCACAAAACTAACTAAGCTATCCATGGCCAAATGGCCTTACAGTAGTTAAGACGACCACAAACCTAAGTAAGATATCCATGGCCAGATGGTATTACAGTAGTACAGTAGATCACAAACCTAACTAAGATGGTCTTACATTTGTACAGTAGACCACAAACTTAACTAAGCTATCCATGGTCAGATGGCCTTACAGTACAGTAGATCACAAACCTAACTACATGTAAGCTATCCATGGCCAAATGATCATACAGTAGCAGAGTGGATCACAAACCTAAGCTATCCATGGCCAGATGGCCTTACAGTAGTACAGTAGACTACAAATCTAACTAAGCTATCCATGGCCAGATGGCCTTACAGTAGTATAGTAGATTACAAACCTAACTAAGCTATCCATGGTCAAATGGCCTTACAGTAGTAGGGTAGACCACAAACCTAACTAAGCTGTCCATGGCCATATGGCCTTATAGTAGTACAGTAGACCACAAACCTAACTAAGCTATCCATAGTCAGATGGCTTTACAGCAGTACAGTAGAACACAAACCTAACTAAGCTATCCATGGCCAGAGTACAGTAGATCACAAACCTAACTAAGCTATGCATGGCCAAATGGCCTTACAATAGTACAGAAGACCACAAACCTAACTAAGCTATCCATGGCCAGATGGCCTTACAGTAGTACAGAAGACCACAAAACTAACTAAGCTATGCATGGCCAAATGGCCTTACAATAGTACAGAAGACCACAAACCTAACTAAGCTATCCATGGCCAGATGGCCTTACAGTAGTACAGAAGACCACAAAACTAACTAAGCTATCCATGGTCAAATGGCCTTACAGTAGTAGGGTAGACCACAAACCTAACTAAGCTGTCCATGGCCATATGGCTTTATAGTAGTACAGTAGACCACAAACCTAACTAAGCTATCCATAGTCAGATGGCTTTACAGCAGTACAGTAGACCACAAACCTAACTAAGCTATCCATGGCCAGAGTACAGTAGATCACAAACCTAACTAAGCTATCCATGGCCAGATGGCCTTACAATAGTACAGTAGATCACAAACCTAACTAAGCTATCCATGGCCAGATGGCCTTACAGTAGTACAGTAGATCACAAACCTAACAAAGCTATCCATGGCCTTACAGTAGTACATTAGATCACAAAGCTAACTAAGATATCCATGGCCAGATGGCCTTACAGTAGTACAGAAGACCACAAACCTAACTAAGCTATCCATGGCCAGATGGCCTTACAGTAGTACAGAAGACCACAAAAACTAACTAAGCTATTTATGGCCAAATGGCCTTACAGTAGTACAGAAGACCACAAACCTAACTAAGCTATCCATGGCCAGATGGCCTTACAGTAGTACAGAAGACCACAGAACTAACTAAGCTATCCATGTCAAATGGCCTTATAGTAGTACAGAAGACCACAAAACTAACTAAGCTATCCATGGCCAGATGGCCTTACAGTAGTACAGAAGACCACAAAACTAACTAAGCTATCCATGGCCAAATGGCCTTACAATAGTACAGAAGACCACAAACCTAACTAAGCTATCCATGGCCAGATGGCCTTACAGTAGTACAGAAGACCACAAAACTAACTAAGCTATCCATGGCCAAATGGCCTTACAGTAGTTAAGACGACCACAAACCTAAGTAAGATATCCATGGCCAGATGGTATTACAGTAGTACAGTAGATCACAAACCTAACTAAGATGGTCTTACATTTGAACAGTAGACCACAACTTAACTAAGCTATCCATGGTCAGATGGCCTTACAGTACAGTAGATCACAAACCTAACTACATGTAAGCTATCCATGGCCAAATGGTCATACAGTAGCAGAGTGGATCACAAACCTAAGCTATCCATGGCCAGATGGCCTTACAGTAGTACAGTAGACTACAAATCTAACTAAGCTATCCATGGCCAGATGGCCTTACAGTAGTATAGTAGATTACAAACCTAACTAAGCTATCCATGGTCAAATGGCCTTACAGTAGTAGGGTAGACCACAAACCTAACTAAGCTGTCCATGGCCATATGGCCTTATAGTAGTACAGTAGACCACAAACCTAACTAAGCTATCCATAGTCAGATGGCTTTACAGCAGTACAGTAGACCACAAACCTAACTAAGCTATCCATGGCCAGAGTACAGTAGATCACAAACCTAACTAAGCTATGCATGGCCAAATGGCCTTACAATAGTACAGAAGACCACAAACCTAACTAAGCTATCCATGGCCAGATGGCCTTACAGTAGTACAGAAGACCACAAAACTAACTAAGCTATGCATGGCCAAATGGCCTTACAATAGTACAGAAGACCACAAACCTAACTAAGCTATCCATGGCCAGATGGCCTTACAGTAGTACAGAAGACCACAAAACTAACTAAGCTATCCATGGCCAAATGGCCTTACAGTAGTTAAGACGACCACAAACCTAAGTAAGATATCCATGGCCAGATGGTATTACAGTAGTACAGTAGATCACAAACCTAACTAAGATGGTCTTACATTTGTACAGTAGACCACAAACTTAACTAAGCTATCCATGGTCAGATGGCCTTACAGTACAGTAGATCACAAACCTAACTACATGTAAGCTATCCATGGCCAAATGGTCATACAGTAGCAGAGTGGATCACAAACCTAAGCTATTCATGGCCAGATGGCCTTACAGTAGTACAGTAGACTACAAATCTAACTAAGCTATCCTTGGCCAGATGGCCTTACAGTAGTATAGTAGATTACAAACCTAACTAAGCTATCCATGGTCAAATGGTCTTACAGTAGTAGGGTAGACCACAAACCTAACTAAGCTGTCCATGGCCATATGGCCTTATAGTAGTACAGTAGACCACAAACCTAACTAAGCTATCCATAGTCAGATGGCCTTACAGCAGTACAGTAGACCACAAACCTAACTAAGCTATCCATGGCCAGAGTACAGTAGATCACAAACCTAACTAAGCTATCCATGGCCAGATGGCCTTACAATAGTACAGTAGATCACAAACCTAACTAAGCTATCCACGGCCAGATGGCCTTACAGTAGTACAGTAGATCACAAACCTAACTAAGCTATTCATGGCCTTACAGTAGTACATTAGATCACAAACCTAACTAAGCTATCCATGGCCAGATGGCCTTACAGTAGTACAGTAGACCACAAACCTAACTAAGCTATCCATGGCCAGATGGCCTAACAGTAGTACAGTAGATCACAAACCTAACTAAGCTATCCATGGCCTTACAGTAGTACATTAGATCACAAACCTAACTAAGCTATCCATGGCCAGATGGCCTTACAGTAGTACAGTACATCACAAACCTAAGCTATCCATGGCCAGATGGCCTTACAGTAGTACAGTAGACCACAAACCTAACTAAGCTATCCATGGTCATATGGCCTTACAGTAGTACATTAGACCACAAACCTAACTAAGCTATCCTTGGCCATATGGCTTTACAGTAGAACAGTAGATCACACATCTAACTAAGCTATCCATGGCCAGATGGCCTTACAGTAGTACAGTAGATCACAAACCTAACTAAGCTATCCATGGTCAGATGGCCTTACAGTAGTACAGTAGTACAGTAGATCACAACCTCACTAAGCTATCCATGGTCAGATGGCCTTACAACAGTACAGTAGACCACAAACCTAACTAAGCTATCCATGGCCAGATAGCCTTACAGTAGTACAGTAGATCACAAACCTAACTAAGCTATTCATGGCCAGATAGCCTTACAGTAGACCACAAACCTAACTAAGCTATCCATGGTCAGATGGCCTTACATTAGTACAGTAGATCACAAACCTAACTAAGCTATCCATGGTCAGATGGCCTTACAGTAGTACAGTAGATCACAACCTCACTACGCTATCCATGGTCAGATGGCCTTACAATAGTACAGTAGACCACAAACAAAACTAAGCTATCCATGGCCAGATAGCCTTACAGTAGAACAGTAGATCACAAACCTAACTAAGCTATCCATGGCCAGATAGCCTTACAGTAGACCACAAACCTAACTAAGCTATCCATGTCCAGCTGGCCTTACAGTAGTACAATAGACCACAAACCTAACTAAACTATCCATGGCTACTACAGTAGACCACAAGGCACAACCCTAACTAAACTATCCATGGCTACTACAGTAGACCACAACCCTAACTAAACTATCCATGGCTAGATGACTTTACAGTAGACCACAAACCTAACTAAACTATCCATGGCCAGATGACTTTACAGTAATACAGTAGATAACAAACCTAACTAAGCTTAACCGTCGCCAAATCATAAACCTAACTAAGCTATCCATGGCCAGATGACTTTACATTAGACCACAAACCTAACTAAGCTATCAATGACCTTACAGTAGTACACTCATTTACAAACCTCAGGATGCTATCCATGGCCAGGTCAAAAACCGTCATTTCCGGTTTTCCGCTGTCGGCCACTGAATGTTCTTCGTCGTTCTCGTCAGATTTCTTGTCAAGGTTATCCATATCCTTCTTCCTTTCCACGATTTCAAGGTCAAGCAAGCAGTTGATGATGTTCAGCAGAACCTCACAGATCTTGTCTCCTCCGTGATTCTTGGCAATAAAATGTACTGCCTGCAGAAAAGAAATAACCAGACAAATACTAGCAATTAGTTTGTTTTTGTTAAAGGGAATGTAGCGACACAGCCAAACAAGCTCTATCATAGAAAGTTCTGAAAATCGGATGATAAACAAAAAAGATATGACCATTGAAAGGTTGTTCTGGGAGCCGCCATTTTTTAAAACTACATGTATGATGTCATAGTTCCATATTAACGTATGGAATATTGATAAATATCATTTAAAACGAAGAAAATCACTGCAAATGAATGCATTTTTTTTACTGGTCAAATAAAGCATTATTGCCATTAATTATTAAGTAATACATATTTTTCATACAGTTGCTGTCATTTTTTCCCTATAAATCAGTAAATGTTCATATTTATAAATATTCCATATAAAAATTACGGTCGTTTAGAACCGTGATGTCATAGCTCTCAAAATGGCCGCTTCCATATCAGTGTCAACGGAACTTCAAATGATCATATCTTCTTTGTTTATCCTCCGATTTTGATAATTCTTTCACCCGTATCGAAGTTTTTCAGAACTCTCAATAATAAAGATGGTCTGACTGTGACGCTACATTCCCTTTAAATACACATGATCACTTTACACTTGAAACAAGGCCTAGTTTTCGAATTTGTTAATTTCTTTCTCTTTATGATATTAAATTAATATAGGTTCCACCACCTAGCATTAACTTTTACTTATACTCTTGACAGAAATCAATAGTGAATTGTGTGTCTAAGCAGAAGATGGATCGACAATTATGTTACACATAACAAGGGATGATAACACAGGGTCCGACAAATCTTTAAAATCTGTGGTAGCCCACTGGGCTACCAGAAACTGAACTTGGTAGCCCGGTTTGCGCGCGGCGGACTCGAGGCGACTCATTAACATTTTTCACTGTTATTGAACATGTTTGTATGTAAATGGATTTACCAATAAAATTATTTCTATAATATATGACTTTTGACTTTGTTGTTTTACTAATATAAAAATAAAACAAATTATCAAATTCCTTTTATGTAATTTAGAGGCATTTTATAAAGATCTAAATCTAGGCTTTAAGGGTTAAACTAAATTTTAGAAAGATATTTTAAATCATGTGGGTGCTAAAGCAAAATTATTATAAAATGCCTCTTAAACATTGAAATGAAATGGATAATGTTTTATTTTTGACAGTGTCACTTTGAAGTTTGTTGTTATATTTTCGTACTTAAAAAACATAACAATATTGAGAAAGTAAGAGTTTAAAAAAAAAAAAAAAAAAAAAATATTTTTACCCCACCCACTCTACCAAATATTGGGCGCGATTTTTTCAAAAAGGCCGTGCAACGACGGCTGCACGGAACTTCCCCTCTGAAAAATAACCGATAGTATGAATCAAATTGAGTACGATGTACAATGGTACGAATCTAATTGATGACGAAGTACGAAATTTCGTAGTTGTCGTCGTTCTTGAATTCATTCTATTTTTAGAAGCAACACACCTTATCAACACGTATTCGAGAAAAAAATGTGTTTTGTTAACTTGAAAAGCACCCCATCTTGATTAAAAATGTTTGAGACCCCATCTTGATTGATTTATTTCAGATACCCCCCATTCACCACAACTCTATTGTTTTTGTGTGTGATTTACCCACCCACCTGTAGATGCGATATTCCGGAGTTAGGACGTTTTTTTGGGTCATGTATTTTCTATAAATCGCCGTCCGCTACCCACTGGTATGTTTTAATGGAACAGCCCTTACATACAAATTCTTGCAGAATGAAACAATCATGTTTGTTTCTCGATCATAAACATTCATTTTCGGCAATTGTTCTACTCTACTCAACTCAACACATGTCCCTCATCAATAAAGCACCGTGTCCTAATTACTCAACACTAAGTGTATACACAGGTCACGAGTCAGGTCACAGGTGGTAATCAGCAGTCTGCTATCGCGAATATGATTGGCTGATAGCTTATTTAGTGGGAGCGACAATAAACCTGTCAATCAGATTCAGGCACGCGCAGGACTGCAATTGTTTCAAGTGGCATAATGCTTTGGGATTTAACGGATGTCGCGGAGATCAAAGGATGACGGAAATTCGCCGCCGGGCATTAAAGCATGTCGCATGGGACATCCGATATAGGTCTTGGGGAAACCCTGTACATAACTAATCTGTCAATCGATCTGATCCGATCACACGTGTGTCTAAACACCTTGTTAATTGGTGTGTTATTATCGACGCGTGGCGGTGTAATCTTATCTGACTAATTAGCTGGGAACACAGGATTTTGTGATATGGATTAGAGCTAAAATCTGTTTTTTTGCCGGGCTACTTCAAAAGAAAATTTGCAGTAGCCCGCCGGACGCGAGATAGAAAAAAATGGTAGTCCGGATCTCGATTTTTGGTAGCCCGCGGGCTCCGGGCAGAGGATTTGTCGGACCCTGTAACAATTTAATGGTTGTTTTGCTTTTATATGACAGCATTTAAAATATGTTCCCATCTGTTGTTGCTGACTGAACAGATCTTTTGAAAAGTGTTTTCTCACAAACCTGCATTATGACATTGTAGTTGAGATGTCCATTTTTCTGAATGTAGTGTACAGCCCCTGGCACCTCGTGGACCTCCTCCTCTGGTTGATAGGCGATGTTTGAATCTGTCATACTCCGTGCCAACCCTGTGGCCGAGCTAGAATGAGAAGTGTCATGGGAATTTTCACAGTCCATGCTCTCCGACTTCGTCGCGAAGCCGTGTGGCCAACTTCTCGTCGATTTATGCGGTGTCTCTTGGGTAATGGTGATAATCGGTCGGCTTGTCACGCCATACTTTGACCCACGTCCCATCGATGTGGAGTCGCCAACCTGTGACCAGCTAGATGATTCGTTACTGCTGTGCTGACTACTGATCTCAGAGTCGGGCTCTGGAGATGGTGGAATCTCAAAACGTGCAGTTGGAGCGCTGGCGTCTGCCGCCCAACTTAGACTGGTTTTCACAGATTTCTCCTTGTCAGCATTAGCCCTTGATGTGAAGTCAACAGAGCCTCTACCTTGATTCGGATTCCAGTGATACAGACCGGAACTGTCGCGCTGGTGTTTGGGATGTGTGTACTGCTCCAGCTTAGTTCTAAAAACTGGACTTGTTGACGACTTACCATTTCTAGCTGGTTCCTTCTTCCTGACATACGCTCTTGTGCTGTCAGGGTACTGTCTGAGCTCGACCATACACACCTTTTTAAAAGGTGGTTCCCTTCTAAGTCCAGTGTAAAACGATTTAGTTACTGGGGATGCTGGCTCGGAATCACTTGGTATTGTAGATAAGCTTGGTGACTGGGAAGCATACTTCTGAGAGCTTCCAGTCGACTTGTTAAGTCCCTGCTGACTGGTATCCTTCCCTGTAGGAACTGACAATGGAGGGATACTGTTGCTACGCAGTAGTTGGGGATCCGAGAACGGCAGAGATCTACTTCGCTCTCTCTCCTTGAGGTCCATATGTAGATATTCATCGCTGACCTCCAGTAGACGCTGATGAATATACCTCAAGGCCCAGTGTATACCATCCTCGGACCACTGTAGACAGAATAAACACTGTAGTACAGCCACATCGAAGTAACTTGCGCTCAGCACATCCACAGAGGTGGCACCCTTTACCCCACTAGTCACAGCACTAGCCAGTCTTTGTTTATTAAAGTCTTTATCCAATGAGCCAAACTTCTCCATGAAGGACTGTTTATTCTCTGGACAGATGTCCACATAGCTGTCCTTGCGTCCGCACCTACATACAGATGGACCTTGGGCGGCCTTGTTGGATTTGATGTTGTTACAGAACTCACAAACTGAGAACACAGACTGGGACTCCGATTGTGACATAAAACATAACTCACTGTCGCTCAGTCTAGCTAGAGGACACAGTCTAGTGGGAGAAGCATCGCTTTCACTTGATCTCACACTCTCATTATCAAATGGAAATGCAAAGTTGAGATTCTCCCGGGATGTTCCCTTGCCTATGTAGATATTGGCAGCATTTGTGTTCACTTTCAGTAGACTTCTTTGTGCCTTAAGCACATTGCGCTGTGGTTTAACTGGTGTAGAGAAGCACGGAATGTCCGGCTGTACGTAATCCCACAATGGCTGCCACAGTCGCAAACCATTCTCGAGCTTCAGTGACTGGAAGTCAGAATCCTCCATTGTGTTCACAAGTGGGGCAAACAAGTAGACGAACAGCTGTATGGTCTTCAGTGAGTGAAGTTGCACCGTGGCCGGGCTGTGTGTCAACTTGCTGTCCGGTATGTTGGCGGTATCCTCACACTCAGACGCAGCGTCCAGGATGATCCAGTGAAGGGTGTACAGCAGCTTTGTCTCACTGTTAGAGAACTTGGAGCCTGGGTGATACTGTTTACGATTCTCCAACAGAGCAGAACATGCATGCATCACATGCGGAAATGCAACCTGCAGTGAGAATATTCACATAGACATTAAAAACACTCAAAACCTTCAAATGATTTTAATTCAAAATTCCTATAAAGCTGAAATAGTTTTCACTACCAATCAGTGCTTACGCTACCAGATGAAGTCAAAGAAAATGTTTGCTTTGATTTTGCTAACTTGACTTTTGACTGGCACCTGGGTTGAATTTTGAGATGCCTACCATGAACGGAAAATTCACAATAAATCACATTTAAAATAAACACAGTTTAATAGACACATGTATTGCTGTATCTCTATAGGGGCTTTATGTTGATTAGCCAATTTATTTGTATAGTGAAAGTCCCTTAATAGTTTGTAATGACTGCTCAAGGCAATGTCTGGACAAACTCTGTATAGCTTGTGGGTGAGGGGTGTTGTCACTACATACCTGTGTAACCTCCCACCTGGATATAACAGGTGGCGAAAAAATCGTTCCTCAACTGTGACTCGAACTCAGGGTCTCTGATTTATCATACCAGGGCTCTTACCACTGAGCTATTGAGGACATACGGTTAGGAATCGATTATTCACCATTTACCTGTACCCGGTTACATACACCCCCACCAGACCGAAATTCGTCCCTGAATTACGAATTATACAGGAGAACCATTGCTGGTGTTTCTCAGAAGATCCCGGACGGGCCCCCAAATATAAAAGGTGGTGAAACAATAGTTCCTCAACCGGGACTTGAACCCAGGGACTCTGGTTTACCATACCAGTGCTCTAACCACTGAGCTATCGAGGACATACGGTTAGGAATCGATTATTCACCATATACCTGTACCCGATTACATGGACACACCCTGTATGGCTTCACAAAGACTAGGGGTGGATGGAGGAGGGCAAGTGTTGTCACAACATACCTGTATAACCTTCCACCTGGACACACTCTGTATGGCTTCACAAAGACTTGGGGGTTGTCCATGAAGAATGTTTTGAACTACCACACGCTCAAACGACTGTAAACAGAAATGTAAAATATATACACATATTTTCCCCCTAAATGTTATTTTCATTACAGCTTAAACGATTTTACATTCACCTTTCTTTTGTTAAATTTGTTTTATTCCCTAAAACTTACCACTCTTTAACAGATATATATACCGCTGTTTTATTGAACAATTATTTTTTAATATTAATTAAAGAAGAATTAATTATGGCCTCAGTGAACTAAGATATCATGGGGTGTCATTTTCATGATGTGCCAGTTATATATGTCATCATGACATGTCACAGCATGATATTAGTAAAACAAGATATTTTATCTTTTTTAATGCATTGTCACATGACTGACATGTGTCATTCATATAATATTGTGATGTGTCACAATATTACATTAATTAGTATGTCTAAGACATCATTACATGTCACAATATGTGTTCCTAAAAAGAAACATTTGTCTTAAAGGGGGTACATCAGGCTTTTCTAGTGGGTCTAGAGGTCTGATTTAAAATTGACCAATATATATAATATATATAATTTTAATTCTACCATAGCCAAAACATAAATGAATGAGCCTAAAATGACCCCTTATTTAACAAAAAAAATAAAAAATCTGCAGAGTTATATCTCCTAGGTTATGCACCAGGGTTAAGATGAACATTTCAAGCCCAATTTCATTCAAAATCGATGGAGAATTCAAATTTTAGACCTTAAAAAGCCCGGTTCTAAAGCAAAATTTTGATTGATACTGTTTTTATAATGGATTAGAATAAACCTGATGTATCCCCTTTAAGAAGTAATGAGTCAAAAACAAAACAAACAAAAAACTTACTATACATGATGCATCACACAACTTTCCCAGTTTTGGACGAATAAATGGACTGAAAATATAAATAATTAGATTTTAATAACCGTCAATCGTCAGTCAGACGTTTAAGTCCATATAAAACAAACAATACTGATTAGTAAAGTACATTAGCCATAATAACTTGGTTTAAACCAGCTCATTCTCATTATTTTTACAGCATGATATGTGTACACAACAGAAGAAAAGCGCTATGAATGGAAGTAAAATATTTGAGATGTTCTTCTCCTAGCAATAACTTCTCCCTTATAAAATACAAAATAATTGCCCCGTGTGGTTCCCGGGCAAAGAATAGGGCCACTGCAGATCCCGTTACGGTAGGCAGAGGTTTGGTAGACAGCCCCCCCACCCTCCCCCAACAAATTCATTCTCATTTTATCATGTTTTGTTCATGCTCATTAAAAGTCTTCATCATGACCCCTGCATTGTTTCAGGTGCCATCTTGCTCAAATCACTAGAGCAGTGGCAGAATAACAATAAAGTGTGGCTTCAGCGTAAATGGAGTGTCAGTATTATAGAATTTGCAGCAACTCTGCAGTTGGGAAGATTCTAGGCCATACTCCATATTTTATATTGTAAATGGAGGATGAGCCTGGCATGTTCATTCCTGTTAGGCGCCATATAACCTTTCATGTGTTGGTGCGCCTTAAAACTCAATTCAATTTACAAAATAACAGTATTCACTCAAAACATTTTGAGCTACTAGCCGGTCGGGCATATGATTTGCAAAAATTTACTAGCCCTAACACATTTCTACTGACACAATTTTTTAAAAGTATAATTTGAGTGTTATTTTTAGACAAATATGTATATTGTCACAGAAATCTATAGAATCATATCACAAATAATTAAATAAAATGAAGAACTTGATGTTTTGACACTTTATTCTCAGTCATTGGATCTGAAAATTACGAGTCCTGTTTATTTCATAATTTCTGACTCTTTAACGTCCGCATTACTTTTTTTATGCCAGTCTTTTTATGCCGGGTTTCGTTCCTTCGAAATAACGAAGAAAGCTCATCATCAATTCATTATCAGTCGGGTTTATATAATGTAACATCGTGGTACTGATTCATACTAAATATTGCTCCTTTGTACCAACCTCATTCGAAAACAACAAATAAAATTGAAAAAAACGTCTGTTCTGAAAGTGAGAGTTGGTTCCGGGCCATGTATAAACAAAATAAATAGACTTTATATTAGTTTATTACGTGTATTTCACACACAAAGTCGTTAATTTTTGGGTCGGATTTCGTTCTGATTCATTTTGGCATTATGTTTTCGTACATTTTTAAAACGCTCAACGGGCATATCAGCATGCAAAAATTACATGCCCGACTTGATTTTTACTGACCGCAGGCTTCGGGCTACCGGCTAATTTCGAAGACTGAAATAATTAATCCAGTTTATACATTGATGCAAAAAATATGACATACGTCTTACATGTATATGCACCATACACAAATATATACTTGTATATTCAACGTCAAATCATCGCTATTTCAAAACATCATCGTTTTTAATTTTTGAACAACCCCTATTGAACAATGTGGGTTGTTCCAAATCAAAGTGTGAGATGTTACAAGTAGTCTCCGAAAGCAACCGATCCCAAATAATTATAGGAATGATGTCTGTAACTTTTAGCTTATAAAACACAAAATAGTTATATTTATAAATATTTCAGAACTACCATCATTAATATTTACTAAACAGAAAAAAGTAAAGTACATGTACAACAGTGGTGCAAACGCCAGATTGCGAATTCAATATTTTAACTGAAAAATCTATATAAAAATGAGGGTTAAATAGTTAATACAAGCTAGAGTGATGGTTTTTGTCATATAACATTGTGTAATGATATGCTTTAATGAACATGTGTGCCAAGTTCAAAGCTTTCCGACAATTTGTTTATGAGAAATAAGGAAAAACAAAAACTTTAGGCAAAAATGTTTAACCAAATGTCAAAACGTACACGTAGACGGATGGACGGACAGACATCGCCAAACTCTAAGCATGGATTTGCTAGACAGTCCGGCTAACAAGATGTACTGACGGAAAATTCAATAAAATTATTGTAGCTATCGGTATCCCATCAACAATAGCAAGAAAATTTGAGATTACCTCCCTCCCCCTCCTCATCTGTGAGATCTTAATCCGCACCTGCGTATCAGATCCGATAGACTATCCTCCTGTCCTGAACCCTCTTGCGAGAACAGTGTAGATGCGCGTCTGACATGGTTAATATATCATGTACATATGAGCAACTATTACGTTCACGAATAGTAATATACAAAAGATTTCTACAAATCAGATTATAAAATAAACAAAAACAAACCTGGTCTGCCTCCAGAAAAAGGTCTGGATCGACAGAGGTACCGACATGTCGCTGTCCATATCGCTTCCCGATTGTGTCTTCCGCTTCGGCATTCTGCAAGAATGTACTTTCAACTATCTCTCAAATGAATTTCATGTTTATTTGTTCATGCACTGGTCCAATAATCCATTTAATAGCTAACAATGTTATCAATAATAAAGTCTACGACATCCATTTTCCCAATCAACATCAGAATCTGCAGTTCGCGTTCTGATTGGTTGATCAGCAAAATCACGTGGTATAGTAATACTCTATAGTCTATTTCAAGATACAAGATCAACATGAACTGCGCATGGTAGTATGTCCTCTATTAACATCGTTTTTAATGTTAAAGAATACAAGAATATGTAAAACTAAAATAGAAGATCTTAAATGAGTACGTGTTTAATACTGGAACAAGTTGGTTGAAATGTATGATATGAAGCTGCAACGAGTTTAGCAAATTTATCCAGCGATTTTAGGGGGGGGGGGGGGGGGGGGGGGGGGGGGGGGGGGGGGGGGGGGTATAGAATCACTTGGGTTAAATGTCTAATTTTAAAATGAAAGGAAAATTAGATATTTAACCCAAGTGATTCTATACCCCCCTTTTAGTTGTATGATAGAAACATTTCTAAAATTATTGTCCTGAAATTGTGATTTTTTAATAGGCGTTTTTGCACCAATATTTACATAATTTCATTTTATCCTTAAAAGTACCAAACTTCAACAAGTTACCTTAATTGATGATTGCATTTTGGCTTTTGTCCCTAACATTTGTTAAAACAGCAAATATTTATTTCTGAGTTTATTGTGACGGTACGAATTTTTCGTTTCAAAAACACACTTCATTCAGGTAGTATAGAATCATTTTTTCTGAGAGGTGTTGCACGTAGTGATATATTTTGCAAGGAAAAATGTCCCAAATAATTTCACCGTTGAATAAATGTATGCTTATATGATATATATTCAAGCCTGGAAAGTTTTAAAATAATCTAAAATATATAAGCTGAGAAAATTGAATTTAAATAGGAAATGATTCTTTACTACCAATGATTCTATACACCCCAAAGCACTGTATTACATCTTTTATTTTTATCATAGAACTTCAAATAAAAAGGAGCCTCATGAATACCACAGACCTAAATAGATTGGACACTATGCAAATTATCTAAATTTCACGTGGCACAGTGCGAAAAAATCACAAATTATTTACCAAATTTAAACACACATATCACGAAGAGTTTTATAGAAACAAGTTTCATTCATGCCAAATCCCATCACAAATGTAATTTTCTTTCCAGTGGTAGTCTTTTTCTTTCTCTTACATTTAAACACAGACATATTAATTTGATATTAGATCTGTGATTTAGAGCAAAAAAGGAGATTGACGGAAATTTTGACTCTGTCAAAACCTTGATTTTTAAGAGAAATGCGAAAAATGATGACATTTTTAACTTTAAACATATTTTTATACAATTTCTTATTTTCAAAATAAACATATTTTTTTTCTCTTAAAAATCAAAGTTTTGAAATAGTCAAGGTTTCCGTCAAACTCCTTTTTTGCTCTAAATGTAAGAGAAAGAAAAATACTATCATTGGAAAGAAAATTAAATGTGTGATGGTATTTGGCATGAATGAAACTTGTATCTATAAAACTCTTCATAACTTTGATATGTGTGTTTAAAGTTGGCAAATAATTTCTGAAATGTTCGCACTGTGCCACGTGAAATTTAGATAATTTTAGTAGTGTCCAATCTATTTGATCGGAACTGCCTCAACCTTTTTTTTCAAAAATAATTTTAATCTACATCATTATTTCCGATGATCTACGGAAATTAGCGAGTTTGTACAATTGCAATCTATTTGTTATTAGGTCTGTGTTTACCCACAGACATATTTATCACAGACATATTTATTAGGTCTGTGTTTACCCACAGACATATTTATTTGGTCTGTGTTTACCCACAGACATATTTATTAGGTCTGTGTTTACCCACAGACATATTTATTTGGTCTGTGTTTACCCACAGACATATTTATTAGGTCTGTGTTTACCCACAGACATATTTATTATGTTTACCCACAGACATATTTATTAGGTCTGTGTTTACCCGCAGACATATTTATTAGGTCTGTGTTTACCCACAGACAAATGTAAATACGTTTGTTATTAATCATATGGTAAAACTCATCTTAGAAATCATTTGTGCATTGTTCTTGTATTATATTATAAAGCTGCTAGACATGGTTAATGTCATATATAACATTATTTAGCATAGCAGCATTTTATTCATGATTAAATTCTAACATAAATATTTTAAACAGAAAAGGAATACAACACTCGTTTCTTCGGAGAATACTTAAAAATAACGATGTTTACATAGAAATACAGTAATAGTGAGTATTTAATATTCGATATTAAAATCTCTTAGACATAGGTTTTATTGTTTTGTTTGAACATTTTTAGCACAGGTAATGCCATGTATGACTGTCGATTTGTTTGTGGTATAGGCAAACCACCCCATTTTCCTGGGTATAACCAGTAATGTATACCTCTTGCCTTCCGTAACATCACTTGACTAGTTGAGGTCCCAATGGGATTCGAACCCGCAACGGTGAGAGGCAGGAACGTTAAGTGGCTCTATAAATAATATTTATTTGAGTTTAAGCGATCTTTTCGTTTTGCGAATACAACGCACTTGATTTCTAGAGCATTGAACAATCGAATTGTCATATATGACCAATCAAATTGTCATATAACTGCATATGTTTAATTTTTCAGTTCATGACTCGGAAAAAATCTATGCTTTTTCTTATCTTGATAAGTTTCAATTTTAACCTGGCTGTGCTGTTTAAAAATATAGATACCGATATATTATATGACAGATATGGCTTTGACGATGTACCCTGTGATCGGAACCAGTCAGATTGCATATCCTGGCATTTGTTATATATACTATTTAATAATGCAACAAACCAAAGGCGCAATCGGTTAGAGCGTCGTCTACTATGTGTCTACTGAATCGAAGGTTTGTGGTTTGATCCTTGTATAAGGCAACCTTTTTTAAACCATACAATGTTAAGATATTTCAATAAATATTATACGAAACTACTACAGAATAAATCTGATTGGTTCCGACAATTTGGCATTTGAGTACTCTGTCAGAGTTTGTCTCAATCTCCGTAAGGGAACACGTATATGTTTATGGATCGAGTCCTTTCTTGTTAGGGGAAAGGGTGTGGGTGGGAACGGGACCGCTGCTGAACATGAGCCAGAGCGGGGTTCCACAAGCAAGATGTCTAGACCCATAATTGTTTGTTTTCATCGTTAATTATGAAATGTTTGGTTAAAGTAGCTATCCCCCACTCCTCCCCCAACAAAACAACAGCCATATTTTACAGAATATGTACACCATTTCTAAACTTACTGACGACAAGGTATATAATTATATAACTGACATATTTTGCAAACTATATATACACACTATACACGGCTTTGTCACGCTAAACCCCAAAACTCATACCACCTAATATTTAATTTTACGCATATTCAATCACGGGTATTTAAAGAACTCGTTAATATTCTATTATTCCATTATTATATGACCCGAACACCTG
This sequence comes from Cyrtodaria siliqua, assembly GCA_037043455.1. Lineage (NCBI taxonomy): Eukaryota > Metazoa > Mollusca > Bivalvia > Adapedonta > Hiatellidae > Cyrtodaria > Cyrtodaria siliqua. Next base: position 7,546 of record JAWPHD010015289.1, on the reverse strand, counting down.
GATAGAGTTTTGATAAACGGTTTTATAGTGTAATTTTGCCACTATTTGGCGGGAGAGCTAAGCTAAGCTACGGAAACATATATGTACCTTTTGAGTTATGACCTGTGACTTATGACATTGATGAAATATAACTAACGACTTTTGTTTTATGAAAATGTAAAAATCTTAAATGGTGGACACTGTATATATTTGGTGTAGATGCTAAACCATTTTTTACAATTGTCTCCTAATATCTTGGTATGCAACTGCAGCATGTAGCTCATATCTATCTATTATATTGTATTGCCTTTCAATAATGTAGCGATAGGCATCACATGGTTGATGGATAAAGGTGTAACACGCCCATTGATTGTTGCATTGAGTTGTGTGTGAATTAAAATTTAAATGCCGTGTTGTCATTCATATCTAGATGAATAACTTACATTTTCATCACAAATGACACATATGCTGCAAGAATTTGTCTCATGAATGAATGCTCCTTTTAAAACATAAACACTGAGATGCCATACTATTGTATTCATACACTCATTTCCATATAAGCAAAATAAATTAAAAACTCACAATGTTAACATGACAATGCTTGAAAAATGTAACAAATAGATCAACAATGTGATATAAACCCAAAATAGCACTTTAAATTAGTGAAAATGCCTTTTTTTACAAAATGAGAATTATTTATTGACGCCATTACGCGACTACCCCAGGTGTTGCAATGGGTGTGCTACACCTAAACAGCCACCCATGGAACCGTAGTGGCTGCAAAGAACAGGAAGCTGCTATTCACATGTTCATTTGCTTGTAAACTGTTAACGGCATTTTGTAAAGCACTGTCTGTGGTCGACATTTGACTGCTAAATACAGGTGACTGCTAACTTAAGGCTGTCTCTGTTTATATTCGACATTATGCCTTGACTTATAGATACGAAATACTTAGACGTATAGTAACAGAACATCGCTATTCAGTGAATGATAACTGTTTTTATTTATTTCAGGCTGTGAGCTAGTAGGAGAAACCCTCCCCCCCAGGGGGAATTTTGTAGGGTATGATTTTCTGAAAGAACATACAGTAAGTTTCAAAATGAGACATGTGTGCCATCTGAGCGTTGGGGCTTTAGTGAGTTTTGGGGGAAAACGTTGCGTTTTAGACAAAAATCGCCGAAATCTGGAATTATTTTTTAGAAAAATAATAAAATATATTAGAACCAATTTGAATTGATGGAATCTTTCTCGGAACGCATCTCTACGTGTCCCAAAATATAATTTGTGGATCCGATGCTTAAATATTGAGATTTTGGGTAAAAATGTTAAAAAATTGAATAAAATTGCTGATTTCTGTAATACATTGGGGATATTTAACTAAAAAATATAAAAATATCTAATACAATAGAAAAAAGAAATATTGTAACCTTTTTGGGCAGGGTAAGGTCCAGTGATTCAGTAGAAAAAAGTCCCAAACCGCATGATGTTTGGAAATGCCTTAATTTTGGGGCGAAAAATGTGTATTTTTGTCAAAAATCGCCGGAATCTGGAATTATTTTTTGAAATTAGTTTGAACATAAACTTATCAAACTGAAGCAATAGAATGTTGCATGGCATACATATTCAAGTTTTTCCTGACACATTATATAACATATGTGCTCAAATATTGGCATTTTAGGGCAAAATGTTGGAAAAAATGACAAAAATCACTGATTTCTGTAATCCATTGGGTTATTGGGTTAAAATATAGAAACAAATTTAATACAATTGAATAAGGACACATTGTAACATTTTTGGATAGACAAAGGTCCAATTATTAAGCAGAAAAAATTCCCGAACCGTATGATGCTTGAAAATGCCTTATTTTTTAGGCGAAAAATGTGTATTTTTGTCAAAAATCGACGGAATCTGGAATTATTTTTGAAAATAGTTTTAACATAAACTTATCAAATTGAAGTTATATAATGCACAGCATACATATTCAAGTGTTTTCTTGCATCATATATAACATATCTGCTGAAATATGTTGGAAAAAAGGACCAAAATCACTATTTCTGCAATCCATTGCAGGTATGGGGTTAAAATCTAGAAAAATATATAATACTGGTACAATAGAAAATAGACTGTAAGCTAGTAGGAGTACCCTCACCCCAAGGGGAATTTTGTACACCCTATTTTTCTGAAAGCCCATTATGTGTAGAGCATTTTGGAACATGTACGTGTACCAACTGGCGACTTGGACTTTATCATGTTACCGGTATTTCGAACATGATACATAGAGCTATATACAGTATACGTTATAAATAGAGAAATAGTGTTGAGCGACGCTCTGCGTACGGCCACTGGGCCGACCCACAGATTTTGCGACACAACGGGACCGGTGGCCAGCTGTTGGCAAAGGTCCCCAGTACATGTGGCACTCGGTCGCTAGTCCATATTAAGAGAAAGGCTACCCGAGTTCGAGTTTCGAACATGGCACATAGAGCTATATACAGTTATATAGAAGGATATAGTGTTGAACAACCTTCGGCCGATGGCCGCTGGGCCGACACAGATTGGGTGACACAACGGGACTAGTGGGCAGCCGTCGGCAAAGGTCCAGGCAACGCGTGGCATTCAATCGCTAGGCTGTATCAGAGGGGATGCTACCCGAGTTCGGGTCTCGAACCTCGTAACTTACCTAGAGATTTATACAGTATAGTTATGTATGTATAGAGGGAAATAGCATTGAGTAAACATCGGCTGATGGCCGCTGGACCGATCCACATATTTTATGACACAACGGGACTGGTGGCCAGTCGTCGGCAAAGGTCCCCGCTATGCGTGGTACATGGTGTCTAGGCCTTATCAGGGTGAGGGCTACCCGAGTTCGAGTCTCGAACATGGCACATAGAGCTATATACAGTTATATAGAAGGATATGGCGTTGAACAACCTTCGGCCGACGGGCCGACACAGATTGGGTGACACAACGCAACGGGACTAGTGGGCAGCCGTTGGCAAAGGTCCCGGCAACGCGTGGCATTCAATCGCTAGGCTGCATCAGTGGGGAGGCTACCCGAGTTTGGGTCTCGAACCTCGTAACTCACCTAGAGCTTTATACAGTATAGTTATATATGTATAGAGAGAAATAGCGTTGAGCGACCATCGGCCGATGGCCGCTGGACCGATCCACATATTTGTGACACAACGGGACCGGTGGCCAGCCGTCGGCAAAGGTCCCCGCTATGCGTGGTACATGGTCCCTAGGTCTTATCAAGGTGTGGGCTACCCGAGTTCGATTCTTGAACATGTAACATAGAGTTATATACAGTTAAATAGAGGGAAATAGCGTTTAACGACCTTCGGCCGATAGCCGCTCGGCCGACCCACATATTTTATGACACGACGTGACCAGTGGCCAGCCGTCGGCAACGGTCTTTGCTACGCGTGGCACTCGGTCCCTAGGTCGTATCAGGGGGAAGGCTGCCTGAGTTTGTGTCTCAAACATGCCACATAGAGCTATATAGTACATAGCTTTGAACGACCCGAAGCCAACGGCCGCTGGGCCTACCCACAGGTATTGTGACCCAACAGGAACGGTGGTCAGCCGGCGGCAACGGTTCTCGCTATGCGTGGCACTCAATCCCTAGGTCGTTTCAGTGGGATGGCTTCCCGAGTTCGGTCTCAAACATAGAACCTAGAGCTATATACAGTATAGTTATATAGAGAGAAATAGCCTTGAGCGACCCAATGCCGATGGCCGCTTGGCCGACCCACAGGTTTTGTGACTCAACGGCGTGGCACTCGGTCGCTAGACCGTATAAGGGGAGGGCTACCTGAGTTCGGGAGGAGGGGGGTGTCTACAGCCAGCTCAAAAACCAGTAAATGATGTGTTGTATTGTTCGGGAGGTTCTGTCATGCCATTTTTTAACAAATTCTCATAAGGTATCAGCTAGAGCAGGCTTGTTTGAGCAAATAAAATGTCAGCCTGCCATGCACTCCTTGGAAACATATGATGGGTCAATGGCAATATCGCCAGGTGAGAATAGGAATGTTCCATAGAAGAAAGACAGCACTTTTTTCTCTCATCTGGCGATATGTCGTTGTAACATGTATGTTTAAATTACTTTTTGAAGAAAACAATCCAGATTTCGTTTATGTTTTTTTTAAAAACACATTTTCCTCCAACAAATAAAGCAGCATTTACCATCTTCTGATGGGTTTTCTGGTATATTATTGCACATTGGACTGCAAAAATGTTACAATATTTGTTTCCCCATATTTCTATGCACTTTTAATTGTTTCCCAATACCTCAATGCATTACAGAAGTCATTTTTTCAACATTTTGCCCTAAAATATAAATACTTGAGCATATATATTATATCTGATACAATAAATGACTTGGATATGTAGTGTGCAACATTCTATTGCTTCAATTTGATAAGTTTATGTTCAAACTATTTTCAAAAGATAATTGGAGATTCCGTTGATTTTTTACGGAAATACACATTTTTCGCCTGAAAATTAAGGCAATATTTTAAACATCATATGGTTCCATGAATTTTTTCTACTTAATTATTGGACCTTTGTCTATCCAAAATGTTACAATATGTCTTTATTCTATTGTGTTAAATATTTTTTTTCTAAATTTTAACCCAATACCCAAAATGGTTTACAGAAATCAGTGAGTTTTGTCATTTTTTCCAACATTTTGCCCTAAAATGCCAATATTTGAGCACATATGTTATATATGATGCCAGGAAAAACTTGAATATATATGCTGTACAACATTTTATTGCTTCAATTTGATCAGTTTATGTTGAAACTAATTTTAAAAAATAATTCCAGATTCCGTCGATTTTTGACAAAAATACACATTTTTCGCCCCAAAATTAAGGCATTTCCAAACATCAAGCGGTTTGGAACTTTTTTCTTTTTAACCACTGGACCTTGCCCTGCCCAAAAAGATTACAATATTTCTTTTTTCTATTGTATTAGATATATTTCTAATTTTTAATTAAATACCCCCAATGTATTACAGAAATCAGCGATTTTATTCAATTTTTTAACATTTTTACCCAAAATCTCAATATTTAAGTATCGGATCCATAAATTATATAGTGGACATGTAGAGATGCGTTCCGAGAAAGATTCCATCTATTCAAATGGTTCTAACATCTTCCATTCTTTTTCTAAAAAATAATTCCAGATTTTGGCGATTTTCGTCTAAAAACGCAACGTTTTCCCCCAAAACTCACTAAAGCCCCAACGCTCAGATGGCACACATGTCTCATTTTGAAGCTTAATGTATGTTCTTTCAGAAAATCATACCCTACAAAATTCCCCCTGGGGGGGGGGGGGGGGGGGGAGGGGGGTCTACAGCCAACTCAAGAACTACCAGTGTCAGTTCGGCTAGTCTAGAAAGTAGAATAAAAGTCCTGTAGACACCCACTCCTACATTGATATATTCTGAAAGGCAAAAGAAACGCATAAGATGTATTTCCGCTATATATATATTGTGTTTAATATGCTACTGCTAATCGAATGATACAGGGCGACATTAGGCCTGTGGTTTAAACAGCACCGAACACAACAATGGTTACCCCTTTAAAGTTTCATTATCGACATAATGCGCATTTGGCTCAAGCAGGTAAGCAAACTTAGGCTTTAAATGTTGCAATCTATTACATTAAACATAATACTGATATGGGTTGACTGTTTCAAGCGAAACTTCAACATGTATGTATTTCGTGTAACAAAAAAGAAAAAGAAGGTATACTTTGATTAAAAGGTCTACTACATGGCAGAGTTGTTCTTGCTGTAATTAGTTGTAGCCCCTTTTTGTACAAAACACGTTGAGATATATCTGGAATAAATACGTGAAATTAGGTGTGTATAAAAGTGTAGTATAGGCAATTTTGTGAGTATGCGTTTCTTTTTTCTTTCAGTATGGACACACAGTTATAATATACTAGTATGCTACGTATGCAAGCTTACATGCTTTCAACATGTAGTAAAATACGTGCATTTCAGAATCACGAAACTATGACGGTGGCTTTTTTAATGTGTACCTGGTGATTATGTCCAGTTTAGATTTACACATTATGTAAAAGTTTGGTTAAGACTGCATGGAAATGAAAGCGCTATGGTGGTAACAAAGCTAAATTATTATTCTTCGTTTCAAGGGCAGACAATTAATTTTAATATCATCGGATATATATGATTTAACAATCTGTCCAATGTCTTGTTATTTCATACATTCTTTGAAAGTTTTGTTAAATCTTAAACAAATGGAAGTGCTATATTGGTAACAATATATCAAGGCTATTCCATGCCATTTGTGTTTTGCATTTCAAGGGCAGATAACTCTCTTCGAAACAATCAGCTATACAAGGTTGAAGATCTTATATATTATTATAATGCACAGTTTGTAATTATTTTGTTAAGATAGGATGACAATTAGACGTACTGTACAGGTAACAATATCAAACTATGTCATTTTTGCTAATTCAAGACATTTAACTCGCTCTAATAGAATTAACATGGATATAGACGATTCACGAATTTGCCCGATAATGTATTATTATGGAATGGATTGGATGAACCAGGAAGTGATATGTTGGTAACGAGGTCATTTTGAAGATTCAAGTGCAGATAACTCATCTTGATACCATCAAATATACCTGCTTGAAGAAGTCGTCCAAGATCGTATTAGTATATATACAATCGTCCAAGATCGTATTAGTATATATACAATCGTCCAAGATCGTATTAGTATATATACAATCGTCCAAGATCGTATTAGTATATATACAATCGTCCAAGATCGTATTAGTATATATACAATCGTCCAAGATCGTATTAGTATACAATCGTCCAAGATCGTATTAGTATATATACAATCGTCCAAGATCGTATTAGTATATATACAATCGTCCAAGATCGTATTAGTATATATACAATCGTCCAAGATCGTATTAGTATATATACAATCGTCCAAGATCGTATTAGTATATATACAATCGTCCAAGATCGTATTAGTATATATACACATTCTGTGAACGTTTGCTTCAGACAAGACGGTAAATTAAAACGTTGATGTTGTATCAAGGCTAATTTATACACTTTTCCATAATCCAAGGATCATAACTCAGATATTAGCGGTCACATCTGTCTGGTTTAAATGTCTGGGATCTTATTGATATATAATGAATGAATGAATGAATGAATGAATGAATGGTGTTTTGCGGCACGTCGACACATAAATAGGTCATATTGTGCGCAAAAAATGATGAAAAATGAAGTATTAATTAAAAATTAATGTAAATATATAAAGATAAAACTATTAAAAAATAAGGGATGATATGGTGTAATATAAACTATGTATGTAAATCAACAAATAACCGTCAACGGGTATATAAACAAGTAAATATATATAAAAACACATTAGAATGAATTATATAGTCTGATCTCTTTTAGGAAATCTAAAACAAGACTAAAATCTATAGTATCAAATAACTCTTTCATAGTATTAACATTGTAGTACTTTGACGCATAGGATCAAAGTCTACACATTCCAATAAGA